>ML100579.1:17533-35065 GCA_003697995.1 Taxidea taxus jeffersonii | reverse complement strand
AAACCATTGAATAATCAAACGCTAAGACACTTGAATCAAGAAAGATGAAGTTTTGTTTTAGAGTTTGACATGTAAAAGGAATTCAAGCTCTCTGTAATTTTGGAAAAGTCATTCAGAGAAGTTGGACATTTTCTCTCTGTTGACCTTTTTCACACAGATGATGTGAGAATAAATGAGTTGGAGTGTGTAGAATGATTTAAATTCCTGGCCCTGGTCCCATCCAGTCCCAATAAGCTATCCCATACTCCATCCAAAGTACTGTTCCTCGAGCCTTGATTCTTTAAAAAAAATTCCACTGAAATTGCAAACATGCTAGAACTTGCAGGATTCCTGAAAAGTGCCATCTCTCCCCTCCCAGTCACTGCTGACCCAGCAGTAGGCTCCTTTCTAGCTGATTGCTGTTACAGCACCCCTACCCCTGCAGGGGCACTGCGAACACCCCCGGTCCCCACCTGGAACTCTGGCTCTGGGACAGCTTTTCTTGGCCAACCTAAGACTCAGCTGTGGCCTGGACCTTCTCTGTCCTCAAGCCAGGCCAGTCAGCAGTGCCCCCACACCAGCTACTGGACCCAATGACAGTTGCCTCATAGCAACCTTGTCGGGCTTCCACCTCCAAGGACAATTTTAATTGATTTTAAAGTCAGGCTTCTTGCATAAGGGGAGTGTGTAGGTGGAGTGGGAGAGAACTGGTATTTTTAACTATAAGCCGGCATTAACATTTTAAGTCTTAAAACATAGAAATGATAGCTGACCTCTGTCTTAGACCTGAACAGACTACCACAAAATACCATAGACTGGATGGTTTTGTGGCTTATTTCCCACAGTTCTGAAGGCTGGGAAGTGCAAGATCAAGGTGCCAGCCAATTCAGCATCTGGGGCGAGCCCACTTTCTGGCTTACAGATGGCTGTCTTATTAGGCCTCCTCGCATGGCAGAAGGGGCAAGGGAACCCAGTGGGGTCTCCCGTATGAGGGTGTTAATCCCATCCATGAGGGCCCACCTTCATGATCTAATCCCAACTCCCAAAGGCCCCACATCCTGATACCACCGTCCTGATCATTAGGTTTCAACATATGCATTTTGTGGTGGACACGAATATTCAGTCTGTGGCAACCTGTCTAGTCTCATCCCCGCTTTCGGAACTCAGATGTAGATTACAGACAGGGGGATTGAAAAGACAGGAGAAAATTAACGCGGTGGGTTGAGGTGCATGCAGAGTCCAACCCCAGCCCCCTGACGACACTCGTTTGTGTAAAGCACTCTAACTGAGCGTTGTCCTGCCATTTGCTCCTGAACCGCCCTGTGAACTAGTTGGAGAATGATTCTTAGCTCCATTTTACAGATGAGACATTTGGACCAAAAGAGAGTAGGTGACTTGCTCAGCCCCATCTGTGGCCAAATCCAGATGTTTCCCTACAAGTTCAAGTTCAGAGCTCTTACCTGTCTCCTTCTTACCTTCCTAAGTCCTGCCTTGTGAATCTTGTTTTGAGTCTTCGGCCTTAAGCGTCTTCTCATTCCTACAAAATAATAGTTCTGATAACTGAGAATCAGCACGATTGGCGTTTTAGGCCCCAAAGGCCTGAAATTCAGGGAGGTGAGTAGTTGCAGCTTAAAACAAAACTGAGCTCTTCCAACAGCAAGGCAGGACATCGTCCCATTCATTCATCCTGACAGCTGTACGTGCGGAACGATGAGTTTCATCACAGACTAGCTTTCGGGAGAGTTTCCCAAGGAAAAGTCCACAGTGCGGTCTCAGTGGTGAGGGAGGCCGTTCGAGACAATGTTACTGCCCGACATCAAGTATCACACAGCCTTGAAAAAGAAGGTTCTTCGCGCTTTCCTTCCCAATGCCTACTCACTCAGAGGAAAGAGGTAGCGTTCCTATGTTCCATCATCTGCGGAGAACCCAGCAAGATCAGAGGCAGCATTTCACGCCAGCTATGAGGACAGACACATGGGCAGCCCACTCGGCCCTCACTGGGCCTGAGCTCCTGAGATCACTTCAGCCGCTGGGGGCAGGGTGGGCAGGAGGCCGACATTCATGTGCATCAGTGTCTCACTAAGAGGCCAGATGAAGCAGAATATCAGACTGTGGAAAGTGAGACATATCTTGACTCTGAGAAGACACCTTTTCTGTTTCTCGGTCTTGAAAACATCAGCGTCACAGCCGGTAGTCGGCCGAGATGGAGCTTAAGAGCGCGGTCTCTGGAGTGGATCGCCTGCCTTTGCTTCCGAGCTTTGCTCCCTAGGGTATGTGTGGCCCTCAGAATGCTATTTAGCCCTTCTGCCCCTCAGTTTCATCATCTCTGATATTTGTATGGGAATAATAGATGAGAGTACCTGCTACGAAGGTTTATCATCAGGATTAAATGAGTTGATGGATGTGAAGGCCTCAGAAGAGAACCTGGCTGACAGGAAGCATGAGTTGGGATGTTTCCGATTCCTGTCTGCAGAATCTTACAGCCTCTGGAGTGGGCTGAGCCCCTTAGGGGCACCTGCCAAAGTCTCTCCCAGCTCTAGGCTTCCCTGCTTCTGTGTCCAACCTGGACTACTTCTCTGAGCACGAGTGTGGTCTGCAGGCAGGGAGAAGCAGCCACACCAGGGCCTCACCAGGGGGCTTGTTAGAAGTGCAAATTCTCTAGTGCCTCCTGAAGTCTTCCAAAATCAGCATCTCGGGGCGGGCCCAGAATTCTGATGAAATGTACGCTCCAAGTGATGTTTAAAGTTGGAAAAACATTATCTCAGAATCTTCTCTTTACTGAGAAACTTCAAGCCAGATACCCACTTTTATGAATCCTAATTGTGGGGCTGCGTGGTCACGGTGACTCTGAGGACCAAATGGCCTCGACAAGACTTGGGGACTGATTGGAATTTGGACAGATCATTTAGGACCTCAACACAATCTGCCTAGTTCGTTAAAAGAGTGGCATTTAGAATGGAAGGGGAGCCCTTGCTGGGGTAAATCCAGATTATGAATTGGGCTAAGTTTTAGTACTAATTTATATATTACTTACCTTAGATCCAATTCCCACCTACCGTCCTATATCTGCAGTCTGAATGAGTCTGTAAACAGAAGATTGCTGGGGATTCATGGGCTTTGAGGATGGTTTCTGGTGCTTTTTTTTAAAATATGAATGGAGCTAAGGCTCATAAAGGAAACTGAGACCCATTCTTTGTAATAAAGAGAGCAGTAGGCAGTGAAAATCCATCAGTAGTGTTTGCTGAGTCTTCCCCAAATTCCAGATACTACACTAAGTAACACTGCAGAGCGGTAAAGAGGCGAGAGCAGTAAGTGAAGAGACGTGACCATCTACCTCGAGCTCTCTCCCCACCCCCATGTCTCCAACCGTCTACTTGTCTCATCTGCAGGACGTTTCCCCCATCTGATTAATAAATATAAAACACATTTCTGAAATAGACCTCCTTGGTCTTCTACAAGGCAACTGTGTTTTTAGCGACTTCCTGAGCAACAGTGAAACCATTACTTTCCCAGTTTTCTTCCTGTGCTGAAAACGTTGAGGTATGAGTCCGCGCATTACCTTCTGATGCATGACAACGTCTCTGGGATCTGTGTCCTCGAGCCTCCCTCCATTTTGGAGGCACAATCCAGTTCAGGTTTGCATCACGTCATTGCCGGATGGCTTTAGCGACCTCTCGGCTGTGACCTTGATGGACCAGCCTATTTCCTCTTCAGTGCACATACCTCCATCCCCCTTTGCCACAACAACTCCCCTTGAAGACATTTTCCATACCGTGTCATTCATGCCCGTGACAGAGGATTCTGCCTTCATTTTGGCTCTTCTGTCAAAACCAATTATCTCTGCCCAGCCTCAAAGCCATTCACTAACTCGACCTTCTATGTTTCATCAAGAGAATTCCCCATATTCTTTTCCATCCTAGGAAATCAAAGTGCTGTACTCATTCTTCGTCATCCTCCCACCTCCAGAGCACACACACTATCCTCCCCACACTGCCACAAACACACTTTGCCCATCTTGTGCTTTTCTTCCTGCTCCCCTTCCATTTGTCCTCGTCTCTTGTTTCAGAACTCCCGTCAAACATCCCCTTCCATCCTTCCTAACCTTATTTGTACTGCTGCTGCTATCTCCATGCTCTTACGTGGCTTTGCAAATATCCCCAAGTGATTTCTCTATGTCGGTTCTCATCTAGGTAGTTTACCACTAAAGACCGAGGCAGCAGAGAATTTTCCATTTCTTTTGTTACTGCTACACTTGGGGGAGCAGCCCAGAGATGAAGTAGTGGGCACTCGCTCCACGTTATTCACCAATTACAAAAATGTTGCTTGATCCCCCTGAAGACAACCAGGGGAGAAAAAGCAGTTAGGAATCCTCCTCTCTGAAACCTGTTTTAGGGAGCTCTAATGAGACCCAATTAGAAACCTTCCTCCTGTTTTCATAGATTTCATGTGAACAGTAAGAGCTAATACGTGAAAAAATCAGGCTCACTGTGGCTTTTTGGACCGTTGCACACTTCTCTTCTGCTCTGAATGCTTGCCTGGTTTGCATTATGATTTCCTTCCTTGCTGGAAAACTACATAGACTTTCCCCCTTTCTTTGGAAGAAGTGGGACCTGTTGGAAATGTGAGGCTCCAGGATTCAAATGCAATAGGCTTGGCTGTGGAGCTCTGTAGTGCATTTCTTGACAAGTCCTGAAAAGACTATTGAATTCTAGCCTGTGCTTTTTTTCTGCAGTATTTGGATGTGTTTCAGCAGCAGTATTTGGCTGGATAGAGTAATCGAAGTCGTTTTTTTTTTCCTCCCCAGCAATCTTATGTTACAATTTCATCCTTTGCAGTCAAAGTGGAATATTTTACTCTATGCAAATACTTTGGAGTGCAATAGAATCATTGCTCTTTCATAAGCAAACAATCTCCCTTTTGGCTATTACATGTAAACAGGTGAAAGCATAAACTGGCAGTGTTATCCAGATGGAAAAACTGGTAGGTATTTGGTGACTTAGCTAGAGGATACCAAGTTACAATGAAGATTTTTTTTTTTTTTTTAATTAAAGGCAGGCATTTTGGAGGGCCTTTTACTTAACAGGGGGAAAAAAATGGTTTTCCTCTTTACTTTCCTATGATGTTTCCTACAATGTTTTAACGTTGTAACTAGTAACCTCCTCAAGGTCACAAGCTTTGTGCATATGTGGTGGGTTGGGGTTTTGATGCCCTGTGTAACAGGCTCTTGTTCTCTGGTAGTCCTCAAAAGGCTGCTGGCCTTTGAATTTGCTCCATATCTAAAATTCTAGCTTTAATTGTCAGATTAGCCTGCATTTTTTTTTCTTTGTGAGTAAGGAGAGGAGAAGCTGAAATGCGTTTTATTATTCTGCAAAATGCTTGAGATGGTAGGATCCCAAATGTTTAATTCTGTTCTGGAAATGAGAGCTGTCAAATTATCTACTCCTCCAAGCCGATGGAGGGAAATTAATAAATCAGGGAACAGAGTCACTGAGTGACATGACATCAATGGGCGTTCTTGTGGTGCGCTCTGCTAAACAATGCTGGAATTGTGCCTTCCAGGGTCCCTGCAAGTCATGAACAAAACAAGAAAGATTATGGAGCATGGGGGAGCCACCTTCACCAACGCTTTTGTGACCACCCCCATGTGCTGCCCCTCCCGGTCCTCCATGCTCACCGGAAAGTATGTGCACAACCACAATGTCTACACCAACAATGAGAACTGCTCCTCACCTTCATGGCAGGCGATGCATGAACCTCGGACTTTTGCTGTATATCTTAACAACACTGGCTACAGAACAGGTAAACGTGGACTTGTTAGCCAATGAACCTCTGCTGGTACTTCTTAGATGCAGGAAAATGCCTCGTGTCATGAAATATATAAAGTTCCAACAATTGGAAGTAGTGTAGGTTTTTGGTTTGTTTTTTTTTTTTTCTCTATCAGGATCCTCCCCATCCCATTTTTTTTTTCTCTCTGAAGAATGTACCAATGTGAGATCCCTTAGAAAAAAAGTGATGCTCAGGGGGGCACATTATGAAAATGTTTTATTCATCAGAGCACATGATGGTTGGAATTTTCTAAGAGGATCCGCAACAGAACAGCTTTCACCCCCATTTACCTGCTTACCTCAAACTCCCAGATCTCAAGGGATCATGGTTCAGCTTGAAGCTTGTCTTAGGTGTCAGTAAATTCCTGCTGATTGTTTCAGTGAGAAATCAACAAAGGTTTTGAAACTGCTTAGCATCTACTTCAAGATCTGGGACACAACAGGTGACTAGAATGATTTTTTGAATTAATAAATAACCGAATGAAGAAACCAGTCAGGTGTACCTTATTGATTCATTGACTCATTCATTCCTAATCGAGAGAATTTGGAGTTTCTTTAGCCAACTTGTGGTTATTTTTAGGTCCCATGTGTTCATGCCCATCTTTCACGAAGGGAAGTCATCCCCAATCCTATGTAGGGCAAGGAGAGGTTTTCAGTTAGTTGGTCTTTTGAAAATTGGGGATCTCTTTCAAGAGAAGTCATAAATGTCATGCCAGTCTTTCTAAGAAAGAAACAAGGCTCTTTCTGGTAAGGTTAACCCCCAAAGCCTTTGAATAAAAGCTGAGAGAATTCTTGCATGTCGATATTCTCTTGGGTTTTCTGAACGCTTCCTTTTGAAAGGCAACAAGGATGTTTGTAGAAGAGCTGGAGAACAAAATTAGTTTTGTTTTGTTTTTGTTTTTTCAGAGCTACCTAGACTTATAAGATTTAAAGATATCATCATTAAAGCTCATTGGAAATGATTTTTAGGTCTACAGATTCTCTATTCTGAAGATGAAGAAGTAAAGGGTTTCAAACAAATGTATTCTCTTAAATACCTTTAAAAAATGAAATGAATCTTTCCCACTGGACTTGAAAAATATGAGGCCATTTGCTTCTTTTGCAGAGCATTCTGTGGACACTTAATTCTTGTTATTTATGGATTAAAAATATTGATTTTGACTATGATAGTGTTGTCATTCACAAGCATCTCATAATCTCCTCCCATGACTCTCAAGGGTATTTGCTTATGCTTTGGAAAGATACTAGGTTACTCAGAGTGCCTTATCCTAAGTGTGTTTTCTCACGTAAGTGATTTAAATTTATGGCACCTTTCATCTGAGAGCTCTAAGGCACTTTGCAAATCCATCAAACATCCCCGTAGGCTTCAGAGACAGCAAAAGCACTTGGCTGTGTTTTATAACTGAGGTGGGGATCTCAAATACCGTGTGACCAACTCAGAAGCAAAATCACAAATGTTCCCCTAAAGCCTGGTTCCTGATTTTAACCACCAAATTATGTTTGGTTCGTGAGAAGCATCGTGTGAAATCGATGCCTTTCAAACTCCCAGACTCCCTATCATTTAAAACCTAGTAGCAGATATATAGCTTGAAGGATCGGGACTCTCCCCATATCCAGAGTGATATGGACGATGTCTGTCCTAAGAAATAGAGATGCAGGATGACACAGAGAACCCTGCCGGGACTTAGAGCGGCCCACTAGGTTTTGCTAACTTGTTTCAGGGCAAATCAAGAAAAAGCAAGAAGATGAATGAGTTCTGAAGAAACTGTGTACAGCAACGAGACCCTAGTTGACAATATTCTACTGTACACTTGAAATTTGCTAAGAGGGTTGGTGTTGTTGCCATATAAAAAATGAAAAAAGAACATAGTAGTGTTATGAGGTGATGGATATACTGGTTGGCTTGGCAGCAGTGAATATCTCACGATGTTTAACTATTTGGGGCCATCAGGTTGTACATCTTAAATATACTACAACTTTTTTAGGATTTTGTTTATTTATTTGAGAGAGAGACAGAGAGAGAGAGAGCACGTGCAAACGCAGGGAGAGAGAGGGACAAGTAGACTCCACACTGAGCATGGAGCCCCACCCAGGGCTTGATTCTGCGACCCTGAGATCATGGCCTGAGCAGAAACCAAGAGTCAGTCCCTTAACAGACTGAGTCACCAAGGGGCCCCAAATATATTACAATTTTTGATTGTCCATAATACCTCAAAGAAACTAAGGAGAAAAAAGTAGAGGGAAAAGAAGGAAATTAGTATTTGTTGCTGACCTACCATGCAGCAGGCACTTTCACGGAATTGTCTCACTGAATTCTTCCGGCTTTGCCTGTGTTACCAAAGATGAAAAGACTCGGGAGTTGTCTAGGGTCACAGGTTAACCAGTCTTGGGTTGGATTCAGCACATCTGACTCCAGAGTCTTTCCTTTTCCATCATCTTGTTTCTTTATGTACGTTTCTGTCATGGCTCAAACCAAAGTTTCTTCAGGGACACATAAAACACACCAGGATACAACACAGTAAGGACCCTGGAAAATGGAAATGAAGAGATGTACCAGTAAAAGTCAAGGCAAAGCTAGGTGTACAAAGTTCCCACTGTGGAGTTGTGGGGAAAGGGTGCCTATGTGGAACTAAGTTTCCAGAGGGCAAAAGCAAAAATCAAAATGCCATCCATTGCAAAGTTTACCAGGTCACTAAGATAGAAGTAAATCGGTTGCTTTTAAGAAGCATAGCATATTCTGGTACTTGTTTCAATTAGACTATGCTGTATCTACCCTACAATGGATCATAAGACTTTAGATAAAACAGAGAGAATTTAGTTCAAGTCCCTTATTTTCAGGTGGGCAAATGTATGCCAAGATCAAAAGTGACACATCTGATGTTCTAACACAGAGACCACGTGTCAGGACCTTGGTCTTCAGGGTTCTTGCCAGTGTGCTACCCTGCCTGTATTGTTTGGGTCTCAAATGACACTGCACACCATAAGGCTGTCCCAATGACAGTTGTCAGGCTCTTTGTGAAGCCTGGTTGTCTTCTCTCGGGATAGAAGACTTGCTCCTGGAAACTAGTCTGATTCTGAGGCCAACCTTCTTTCTGCCCAGGGGTCTAGACACTTAGGTAATAATTGGATTTATAGTGAGTCATCATAGAGGAAAAGGAATTCTTTAAAGGAAACAAGGACTTTTCCAAATAGTTATAAATAGAAAAAGGATAATCTGCACAGAAGAAAATTAATGTTGATGTGCCCCTTAATGAATCAGACAAAAGTACAAACTGGAAGACAAAAATGGCAGTGATAGAGATCTATACAATTTAAATTTATCTTTGATAGGAAAATATTGAAGTGTCTCAGGTGATTAGGAAGCAAAGATGCCTTCATAACAACAGTTTATTGATCTAGCCAGGGATAAAGACCCATTCGAAAATACACAAATAAGAACATCAGGATGACAGGCAATTTAGGAAGTCAAGAGAATGAGTGAAGGGGTATTAAACCAACATAATTATTTATAATCTACTAAACTAGAGGGGGAAAAGCTGATATATAAAGATTTTATTGTTTTTCTAATAATGAATACATTATCGGGAACGTTTAGCTGAGAACCCAAGAAAAATAATGTAAGAAATTGAAATATGTATCACACATAAATATTCATCGAGAGAAAAGCACAACACAATAATCAGTTTTATGAAGAATAACTCCGAGAAGACAAATTACTAAGAGGCAGATTTTGGGAGGCATCCAGAATACATGGATTTCAATGGATTAAATTGATCCAATATTATATTTACCATCGTATGACATGATTTTCCTTTCTCAGAACTGAGGCATATTTTTGGACTGGCTACAGCCTGAATTTTTTCTAACTTTACTCATGGAAAATATGACTCTCCAACAGCTTAAATGTTCAAAAGGGGAAAATACAGCAACATGTCTATTGCATTTTATGTTCTGACAAGTGAAGTGGGAATGATACTGGATTATCTATCATAAAAATGAATATCCTACCTGACTGTCCGCTCAAAAAAAAAAAAAAAAAAACTTAGTGTGAATGTCTTGTGAGACTTGAATGTAAAATCTGGATAGACTTGAATGTAAAACCTGGCATTAGTTTTAAGGTAAAAGTAACAATCCATGTTTGCGAGATAACAACAAATGTCAGAAAAATCCCTGAATCAAGACTGAGAAGAGCTAGAGCCACATCCCATCTCTGCCTTTAATTTGTTTAGAGAACTTGCAAAGGCTAGTTTTCCAACTCGTATATGTAATACAGAGATTAAATTAGGATGATTCCTAGGTGGTTTTTTTTCTGTCCAAATTTATACTGTAATTTTATTATAATCCCTATAATTTTTATATTGATTCATTTAAAGACTATAGTGTTCAAGTTACAGTCAGAACATATGATACATAAAATCACATGTGAATTAAATTTTAGTCATACTCATTTTACTTCATATCATTTGGGGAAAAGGGGCAATATTTAATGGAGAACTGCAATAAATTCTTTGGAAAAAAATCCCTTTGTAACAAAATAATTTGGACAAAGGAAGTTTCTGATTCATGTCTTTTTAGTTTGTGAAATTTATTTATGTTACTTACAACATACATGTTTTATTTATTGTCCAATATGGGATTTTTTAAAAATGTAGAGTTGACCTAAACTAAGACACACTAATATTCTTATTTTAGTGAATAATGACATTACAGATTTTTGATAGTAACATGAGGTGTAGCAAACATTTTTTGAACTACATATGCCTAGAATTACACTAAATGCTGGGATATAAAAAGATATAAAGTAAGATCCCTGTCTTCATTAGACTTACAGTCCAGTTGGGGAATTATAGTTTTAACTTGGTTCAAAATCATGTATGTTGTTGGTTTGTCAGTTACTACCAGTAAAATCCTGTGACCCCAAGCCTGTCAAAGACATGGAGTAAAAGCTCAATTAGTGTATCGTTTGTTGTATTACATAAGATTTAACTTCTCCACAGCATCAGAAATCTTTTGTGTAGTTCCTATTGCTGACTGAAAGGCCTTTGCTTCAAAAAAGTTGAAGGGAAATTTTTTAAGTATTATGTAACAGATAGTCTTGGACAGAAGTAGCATGACATAAAGTCAACACTAATTATAGTCAGGTCTTTGTGATCTTTCACCCTGTCACCTGACCCCCCGTAACACCTTCTCAAATAGCCGTGAAGGGAAATGTTTAATGGTGTCTCAGAGAAGAAAACGATTCAGGACGGGTAGACGGTGTGTTCGGGATATATTCCCATAGTAGTAAATTGACTGAATTGCTAAAGCCAAAGAATGAGAAAAACTTCATACTACACGTAATACAATAGCATTATGGGCAAGAAAACAAAATTCACCTTAGGGAGGGAGAAAGAGATTTAATACATCTGGAGGAAAATAATTAGAAACCCAGATAATCAATTGCAGAGTGCTGCCAGGAAGCGTAATGTTGAAAGAGGCCAGGGGTGATTACAAATGAGTCTCAGTGTTACGAGGCAACAAGAAAGGCCAGAGTAACTTGAAGCCCATGGCACCAGGGGTGCCGCATGGTGACGCACGAGGTCCTGGTCTCTCTTGGAACGAGTGTGATGGGTGAGGGCACATCTGGAACCCTGAGTACATATTTTACACTCCATTAGCTCAAAGACACCGAAAACCTGGAGGGAGTTCTGAAGCTAGTCACAGGGACTATAAAGAGACTTGAAGGGATAGTTTATAAGGGGAGGATTAAGGGAGTGGTGATAGCCATGGCAATGGGTAGAACGCAGCGGTAACTAACCCAACAAGGACAACCGTGAGGGAAGGGCAGGAATGACCTGTCATGGCTGCCCCCAGTGGAAAAAAAAAAAAAAATAGGGAACAAAACTGAATGAAGCGAGAAAAAAAATTTACAAACTAATGAAGCAGGAAAACTAAGCCAAATGGGAATCGGTTGCCACAAAGTAAGTCTGAACGGGGAGGAAAAAGATGTAGAAATGTTTTCAAGTGCACAAGTGCAGAACTCAGACAAGATTTCCTCATAGTGCAGGGTGGTAAAGGACTTCGAGTCAGGACTCAGGGCTGGAAGGACCATAGTAATGGCGCTGTTAATAAGAATACGAGCAGAAGTGGCATTTAATATGCCCTTGTTAGGTGCCAGGCGCTGTTTGAAGCGCTTTACATATGTTTTAATTCCCTGGATTCTCACGACAACCCTACCGCTGTTCTTACTATGATCCTCATGGTCTTACAGTTGGGAGAACTGGAGGTGAAGAGAGGCCAAGAGACTTGCCTGTGGACAGACAGCTGGCAAATAGCATGGCCAGGATTTAAACCCAGGCAGGCCAGCTCCGGGGTTTATACTCCAAACCCCTGTACTCTTCTACTTCTTTTAAGATGAAAGGAGAGAAAAGTGGGGGGAGGGGGCGCAGGGGGGACCCTGGAGATGAGGAGCGGGCCAGAGGACAGAGCCGGGCTCAAGCTTATTGAGTGAAAAGTTCCTGGAAATAGTCCCCTTCTGAAGTCATGTTGGTGGGGTGTGGCCCTGGTCTGCTGCCTCTGACTGGAAGTCATTATTGCCTTTTGTCAGAAAGGAAAATCATCTCGTGGTTCTCTGTGAAAAGGTGGTTGGTCTCTGAAGACAAGAAACCCGCATTAGAATTCCTACTGCACGTAGTCAGCTCAGAGGGAAATCCTGAGTCCTATCTGACCTGAGATCCTGTATACTTTGTCCCACACCCGTCGATCGGCTCCAGGGCCTGGCTGGGTAACCAGGCAGTGGCGTTAAGCCAACCGACTGCTTGATGGATATACTCATTTGCAGACTCAACATGTAAGCATTCATTCAACAAATAAACACTGCTATGTTTCTCAACTTGAGTTAGCTCTTCAAAGAAAATTAATCAGAAATGACAACTTCAGCCACTTTTGATTGCAGTGAAAACATCAGTCTAGAACTTGTGGAATCCCCAGAATACACAGAGGCCCATGAACCCCAGTGCGATAAACAAAAGCTATGAAGCCCCCTATGCTATGTGCAAGGATGGGGAGCAGGAAGAGTACAGAGATGAGGCAAAGGCAATGTTCGCCCTCGAAGCCTTCCAGGCTAAGGAGATTACCTTACGTACGAGCATGACTATAGCACCAGAAAGGAAGGGAAGATGGCATTCTAGTCACAGAGACAAATTGCTGTGGGGACTGGGCAGAGATTGGGATTAGAATGGCACCTGGTCTAGCCCTGATACACAGCGGGAAGATGAGGGAACTAGCACAGGCAAAGGCAGAGAGGTGGAAACCAGAGCCAACAGAGAAAATGCCTTCTTTAGAGAGAGGGACAGATAACCAAAAAACGTGGGCTAGGGTTGGAAATGGAAAGAAAGGGATTTTGTCCTTGCATGGCATGCTATCAAATGAAACTTGATTCTATCAAGTAAAACTTGAGGGGGGTCCATCCACGATTGTAACAACGGGTCATGTCCCCAGAGCCGGGGTTCAGGAAGGTGGTGTTAAGAGTAGAAAGATCCGGAAGGCTGGCTAGGGGAGCTGGCAGGAGACTAAGCATATTCATGAGGGGTGTCGAGTCATTGGAGAAAGAGGGGCAGGTTCAAGAGCTGTTATCCACATAGAACCTTCAGGTGGTGGCATCCGTGTAGCAAGGGGACCAAAGGAGCAGGTGAACAGGGGAAGGCCCTAGGGTGCTGTGCCTGGTCAACCAAGAAGACAATTAGGACCCTCGGAAAAGAAAAGGGTATCTGAGGAGAGAAGTAAACTGGGAAGGGAAAAGGATTCATTCCATTCTGGACGATTCTATTAAGAGTAAGGAAAACATTCAGCTGCAGGTATCCTGCAGGTAGCTGTGTATCAGGATGAAAGCGAGCTAGCTAGCCCATCAAGACACACATATGATGTACCGTGGACAAGACTGAGATTCAGAAAGGTGTGCTTGAAAAGCGATACCAGTAAACTGCCTGATTCAGGGATCTGTTTTCATCTTCCCAGGCTCATCATCCAGGAACTACCTTACTTCATGTGTGTAAATGGAGGCACCTGAAACCCGCTTAGTGAAGATGCACGGTGGCTTTGACACGAAAGGCATCTGGCTAGCCATAGCTTCTCCCCAAAATGAAAGATGGCGGCCTTGATTAAAAATCAGAATAATTAAAACTTGCCTGTATGTGTGTATTAGATACACTCATATGTACAGGTCTAAGCGTGTGTGTACACAACACACACACACCCCTCTATATCCATATATAAAAATTTCTCTACTCCTTCTTACTTAAGGGGAAGGCTATCTTTATGGCTACTACAGTGCCCAAACATGTAGGTTACCCAGAACAGGGCTTGTTTATGCCTGCCTTCCTGGTGAAATTACAACTATTAGGAATAGTACCCTCCTTGTCTTGTGGACTGATTGGGTCCTGCAGTTTTGAGGGCTGGTTGGTTCTTAAAGAACCCTTTCAGAACAGCGTATGGGCTATAAGTCTCTGCTTTCCCCACAAATGGAAATGTGTGTGTGTTTACACCAAACCTAAAAAAAACGGTCACAGCTGCTTGGAAGTAGGCTTTATCTCAGGATCATGCGTGTAAACACGAGAATACCTTAATGATGGATCCCAGTTTGGTTTTTCTGTAATTGCCGAGTTCAAGCTATGCTGCTGCGGTATTAGAGTAATTTTTGAATGTCATCTTGAAATAGAAATGTGGATTTTAGGTACTAAGGCAAGGGTAAAGGAGAAACACTTCTTAAACGTATGCAGTGTATTTTCTCTGTAAGAATCCCAAATGTTGACACATTACCTATAATTGAAGTGGCTAATGACTTTTCAGCAAGGTGATTTGGTCAGACATTACCCACAAACTTGGGTATACTCCAGGATGCTTTCCTGCACTTGTGAAGCTCTCTTGTCTAACCTGAATTTACATTTCGTGGTGATAACATGATGTATGCAGTGTGATTAGAGTAAGTGAACATATTAAAAAAGGGAGGGGGGGAGAAAGGAAAAAAAGTATTGATAACCTCTTTCATTTCTGGCTCCTCTTCTGATAGTTATAAGGCATTTGACTTCAAGATCTAACACATTTTGTTCCCGAAACCCCAACCTGCCCTACTTATTCTCTCCTCTTTGTCCCTCTCCTCTCATCATCTGTGGTAAAGGACCACATCCAAATCCAAAGTTTCCCTCTGACAGGATTGTAAGTTCTGTTGCCCAGTGGCCTTCCTTGGGAGTGACATGCCAAAGGTAGAAATGTGAAGTCCCTCCAGGGGCCTCGTCAATGAGCAGTAGAGTGTCTGTGTCCCACATACTTCTGTGCGACTATGATTCTATGAAAGTTAGTCATCTGTGTAGTAATTTTATGTCACCAGAATCCTTCATTGTCAAGAATAGACATACATGTTCATAAAATGCACATAATGTGGACACCAATGCCATAAAATGTGTATGACATAGAAACCTTTACCATGTGCCTAGGAAATGGAGTTTTACTTGGAAAATTTGTACTCTGGATATGCAAACACAAAGACAAGCTTTTCTATAGTGTTTTCATAATTTGTAACTCACAAATAAGTAAATTAGAAAACTTATTTTCTCACCAAGACTAAATTTTCAGTCCCCCAATATTTGCCTAGAGACAGCATTCCACATTGCCACTGGCTACTTCTCTGACTGTTACATCAACTTAACAAAAGGATACATTCTGCTTTCATCCCAGCAGACCCACAAGAAATGGATGCACCCTGAGTACCATGATCATTATGGTGATTTTATTGCACTATAGTCTGTGTATGTGGGTGCTATGCTTATTTATTCAAAAGGAAAATGTATGTCTGTCACTTTGCCAATGAATCAGAGTATTACACTATTATTTCGGCATTCACTGTTAGCAAGGTTTACTTTGGTTTTACTCCCCTTTTTCAAATCCTAATTTCATACTTATGCATTTATGCATTTATTTATGATTAATCATTTCATATGAGAAAATAATCCTTTTTTTTCCTTTGCAGCCTTTTTTGGAAAATACCTCAATGAATATAATGGCAGCTACATCCCTCCTGGGTGGCGAGAATGGCTTGGATTAATCAAGAATTCTCGTTTCTATAATTACACTGTTTGTCGCAATGGCATCAAAGAAAAGCATGGATTTGATTATGCAAAGGTAATTTTCAGGCACTTTTACACTGCATCAATTTACTTTGTGCATAATGGGGAAAAGCCATTTTCAGTGAGTTAACTTATCCGCGAGATTGGCTTTCTATGTTCTCACAATGTTAGAATGAGAAATTTTAAGGTAATTTTAAACTCCAGGCAAGAAAAAGACTTTCAAGGAACACTGACTTTGAATAGTGATTCTTTTTTCCCTCATTAGGATGAAAGGCAATCAGCCTTTGATGAAGTATCATCAAGAAAATCATAGACGCCTCCACTCGGTCTCATGATATTGTTTTATTTTTCTGCTCCCTAGAGGATTTGTCCACATACTCCAATGTTCGTCTTGTACCATTTTGCTTTTCACTGGCGTGAAAGTGCATTTCGTCTGTGGTTTCAGGTTTAGAGCAGACAAGCACAATAATCAAAGGTCAGGAAACCACATTCTTTGCTTTTCCTCCTGTCTGACCAAGCATTGATATGTGACAAGGACACCTGCCCCACGGCAGCGAGAGTCCACAGAATTCTCCAGGGCCATCAACCCTCAGATTTCCAAATCTGTACACAGAAACTGAAATCGACACATCCCTCCGTGTCTCTAACAAATGCATCCCAGATTAGACTTTTTAAAATTCACAAAGGTTTTGTGATTGCCAACCAAAAATAAAACAATTTTCAGACAAGAGTGAAGGGGAAAATATCTTCGAATTTAGCCCACTAATTAGCCTAAAATATCCTCTTCTCTTCCAGCCATGCCCAGCTCTTCCTCAATTTTCTAAAAGAAGCCAGCAATCTGCTCTATCTAGCATAGATCACTACGAAAGAGTCATTGGTGGAAATCGAAGAGAAGGAGTTTGATTTAATTTTGGCATGGTGCTGGCTTTATTCTTGGCCTGATTTGAGCTGGAGGAACTTGGTGGGAGATAAGGTGTAAATCTGGCTCTTCTGTCCCCTTCAGAAAACAATGAATGCAAATGAATTCACAAACATTGCTAATAAGATTCAGACTCATCAAAGTTGAGGGCTGGCGGGGACCTTGGAGGCAGATTTGAGCAATGTCCTACAAAGTGCGCTAATTGTCACTGCTATCATTTTTTATCTGTAGGGATGCTTTCATCCTCCTTGTTCAAGCTATTAACCTTTCTTTCCCTATTGTCCTAAGGAGAGCAAAGTAATCAAGATTCCCTCCAAAGACTAAAATTAGCGTAACTTGCCCATTATCACAGCTGATTAAGTGTCAAAGACAACTGTGTCCGAAAAGAATATATGGCTTTTTTTTTTTTTAGCGAGAAAAAGGAATGAAACAGACACTCCCATGGAAGAAGGTGATGGCCTGTGGAGTTGTCCTCACAATGACATGTGACACAGATTTCCTTCCTTGGGCATGGCTTTGGCAGCTGTGCTGGTCCTTGAATCTACATGTGATTAGTCATGCCTGGGAGCCTCTGACACTGTGAATGCTGTCTGGGCACTTTCTGAATAAACTTTGCAGTGGAGCTCCAGGCCAGCAATACCCACTTAGAGGAAGCAGGTGGTTTAAGTTTTCATCGTTCCTTTTCATTCCATTTCTTCCTTCCCCCTTA
>ML100579.1:0-17133 GCA_003697995.1 Taxidea taxus jeffersonii | reverse complement strand
GGAGTTGCATCAGTCCCTCGAATGGCAGCTTAAATCATTTTATTAGCCAGTCGGGCTCAAATCCCAGCAGCTGTATCATTTTAGTTGTGCAATTAACAGTATAGTCTGCAGGAAATCAAATGCTCCCCATATTTAGTGTTTCAAGTGAATTAATTGATAAAATACTGCAGCTTTTCCCTGTGCACCCAGATTTGAGCTATGGCTTTCATTTAGCAATTACTGTATAATTCCCACAGGTGATTTTTGAATTTAAAGAAAAGATCTTTCCTTTTGTTTGTGCATGTGTGCGCGTTGTGTATGTGTGCGTGTGTTCTGCAACTGTGAATTTGTAGTGGGCGTGGGTGTTTCCTGCCCTTGAAGTAATTAAACTTTTTGTCAAGGAATTACATCAATGAAATCTGAGAATGAAATACGTATCCGGTGTTTCATGGGCTCTAGCATTTGGATTGCCAGATTTGATCATTATCTTGGGCAAACAGGACTGACTGGACTCTTTTTCTTTCCTAATTGCTAAGTCGTGCCCTTATTTAATATAAAATCTTTGCGTGCGTGTTACCAAGCTAGCCACCCTAGAAAGTAACTGGCAACTGATTTCATCTGTTTCGGAAGATGTTTTGCCACCTTGGGAAGTTATCATCTTCCTTCCCGCTTTAGGCCTCATGCCTTCATTGAGTGAGACGCTTCTGAAGAAAGCAGTATGCAAATGCCATCTGATGAATGTCACCTTTTGTAATTTTTGTTTTGTGTCAAATGTATGTTTCAGGACTACTTCACAGACTTAATCACTAACGAGAGCATTAATTACTTCAAAATGTCTAAGAGAATGTATCCCCATAGGCCCGTTATGATGGTGATCAGCCACGCTGCGCCCCACGGCCCCGAGGACTCGGCCCCACAGTTTTCAAAACTGTACCCCAATGCTTCCCAACACATGTGAGTAATAACGTCAGTTCTGGGACCTGCTGAACACGGGCCTTTCCTTTGCTCCCACCTCTCCCTCACCCCATTTCCTTCCATGCCCCTTCTCCCGAGGCAGGAACATCAACCAGTTCCTGCCAAGAGACCACGGGGCAGGCTGGCCACGGGGCCTGACATAAGGACCAGGTCTAGTGGCGTGATTAGGAGTCACAGTATGTCCAATCTTTGTTAAGTAGCTAAATGGAAAGGAAGAGAAGCACTTACGGTGAATGGGGGAAATTCGTATCAGGCATTCCCTTCCTTTGTCTTAAATAATATTCCTGAGCATGATCTCATAAAAATAACGATCCAATGGTATGTACCTTGTAGCAGCAGAGTGGCGCCCCCTGGTCTCTGGTGGTAGAAACACGGGTCTGTCTTCCAGGAGAGTACGGGGGGTCAGCTTTGCTGCAGATGTGCAATTAGGACTGCTGCAGAAAGCAGCTTGCACCGGCTTGCCCGAGAGGCCTTCTCAGGTCACGGCTTTAAAATAACCTGATGTTTGCTTTTGAGAGGCAGGAGCTTTGGTAAGGAGGGGAGGGGAGGCCCAGAAAAGGGGCTGAGGTGCGGGGCGGGTGAGGCAGAGAGCCCTGTTAGGCTGGTAACTCTCCCTAGCCAAGAATGAAAAAGTCCGGATGCTTTGGCAGCAAAGAACATGATTTTGTTTTTTACTCCCTTGACTCGTTTCCTTCCCGTCCGTTGCAATAACGTGCAGCCTTCCTGACAGAGCGCTTGGCTCTGTGTCTGTGGAAGGATCCGCCATCAGGAAAGTAGGAACCAGGGAACTGGTATGTTTCCTTCATCACTAAACCTCCAAAATTGGTTCTTGTTCTGTTTATGCTAAAGTAGCATCTCTTCTCACCCACACTGATTTCCCAGCCACAATCCTAGACAGAAAGAAAATTAGGTAAATGTGCTTATGAAAAGAGGGACGTACCGAAGGCACTGTTACTGCTGGTCATTATATATCCCTGAAGAATCTTCTCTTATATGCTTATTTTTTTATCTTATAACTAGTAAGCTCATGGCTTTGGGCCAGTGGTATTCAGGTCGTCTCTGCTGTATCAAGTGATTTAGAAAGAAGGAAGGAGGTCAGAGCTGACTGAGGACAGGAACTAACAGTAAATGTAAAACCAGGACAGACACCCTGCTGAACATGCCCAGTTAGGATGGAAGGATGGAAACAGCTCAACATAAACTATGGTCAACAAAGAAAGCAGGTTCCCCCAGCGCCTGGGGAATGTGGTCTGGGTGAGCCGCTATGTTTCGAAAAGAACGCTGTGGTTGGATATACAAGCCTCTAGAAGGTCTACCTACATATAACCACGCAACAAAATTCATGAGCAAAGCCCAGGAATGGCAAGGGGCTCTCCATACCAGATCACTTACAGATGGGCAACCTGCTGGCTCAGTGAAAGAGAAAGGTCTTTGTAGTTTTCTTCCTGGCCCTGGGACCCACCTTTTTCTTTCCTTTTTGAATCAGAAAATCACTCTGTGTCGGTTTTCTTTTTACACTGGCAGATGCTCAGCCTAAGGAGGCTTGCTACAACTGTAACCCTTACCGGTGTTTTCCTGAGGTTGAGGAGAGGGCATTGACAAAATGTGGTGTTTTATGGCTCCTTAGAAGTCAGCCTGCTTTGAAGCTTCTGGGCAAGGTCTCGAGCCTACAGAAAAATCAGCCACAGGTCAAGGGGTTCTGAGAGCCAGTGGCATGCACAGACAATTGGAGGAGGAAAGGAATCTGCAGACTTCCCTGGGCCTTCATCATCACTGAACAACAGCATCTCCGAGCCCAGCAATTACAAATTCTATTTGATTCCACAAACATTTATGAGTGGTGCTCTCCAGTACAGCTGGGATATAGGCAAGAGGAAGACACAGTTGCTCACAACCAGGGAGCAAAGACAGGCATGGGTCCCCTGGGGCCAAATCCAGCTTGCCGCCAGCTTTTGTTAATAAAACTTTATTGACATACAGCCACATTCATTTATGTGTTAACTGTGGCTGCTTTCACAATTCAACTGTGGAGTAGTTGTAGCAAATACATTATGGCCTTCAATGCCCCCAGTAAATGCCCTCTGACCCTTTACAGGATGAGTTTGCCCCCAGCCCCTACTCTGGGGGGAGGATGGGCAAGTGTCCAAACAGCCGTAGCACCAGTCAGAACAGAAGGCGTAAGTACTAGGACAGGCCTTCAAGGGGCTATGGAATTTTGGAGGAAGAGGTGTTCTCATCTTTCAGGGGAACACAGAAAAGTCATGGACCCTCAGACATTCAGAGCAGGCCTCAAAGAATGGGTACGATTTCTGCAGCTGATTCTACAGACTGGGTAGATGATTTCAGGAAGAAAACGCAGCATGGACAAGTGGCCACCACGTTATGTGAGACGATCTAAGATGTGACCTAGGAAAATGGAGCGCAAGGAAGGCAAGAAGAGATAAAGCCAGAAAAGGAAACCAGCAGAATTTTGAGGACCTGAATGAATTTGTACGTGACCGTAAGCGGAGAGTCACTGGAGGTCATTTGGTGGGGTAGTGACAGAAGATGTAACTCGGTCATTTTCACATACAAATTATTTCAGTTATTTCTTTTGAGTTCACGTGAACCACCTGTGTGGCTTACTAGTGACTCTTTATAAAAAAAAAAAAAATCTACACTTGGCAGAGTGAAAGTATTTAGGCCTTTGAGACAACCAAGC
The DNA here is from genome assembly GCA_003697995.1 of Taxidea taxus jeffersonii. Lineage (NCBI taxonomy): Eukaryota > Metazoa > Chordata > Mammalia > Carnivora > Mustelidae > Taxidea > Taxidea taxus. The sequence continues at coordinate 13,478 of ML100579.1, read as the reverse complement.
ATGGGTTCCTTTTTCATGTCTTCTCACTATTAAGCCTGTGGGCATTCTTTTTTTAACCTCTAGGAACGTCCATCGTCTCATCTGTTAAATGGGGATAATACTAGCACTTTGACATGATGTCATGACCAAAAACTGAGACAGGAAGCACAGGTCAAGTCCCCCATAGGCCTGGGACACAGAAGCCACTTCATAGATGCTGATCCTTATTGATCCTTTCCATTGAGACGAACCACATAAAGCTGCTCTTTCTTGAGTCCATCTTTCCTGACCCACAAAAAGTGTGATTTCATTTGGTTCAACTTCATGTTCAGGGGAAGCAGCTGAAGATATGACAAGTTGATACGTGTCCATTGTGATGTGACAAAGCTCTTGACAAACTAAGACTTACATTGGGACGAGCCTCTCACACCTGGCCTCTCTAAACACCCAGACAGGATAAGCACCCATCTGGGCTGTGTTATCTTTTCTGGCTGCAAAATAGGTGCGGCGAGCAAGTGCCAGTGAGGAGAACACCCTCAGCCCTAGAAAATGAAAATCCATGGAGCTGGCTAGGCGCCTCGGCTTCTGTTTGCTGTTAAGCCTCGGGCTTTGGTGTCCTCGGCATGGAGAGAGCGCTGTGGCTCCCTCAGGCCTTCGAAGGCCTGAGTTAGCCGAGTCTTCGTTGCCCAGGCCTCCCTGGCTGCCGCTCACTGGAGGAGGGGGCGGCAAGAGTCCGTGTGTGGTTCTTGTCACCGTGAGTGACTGCACAGGTCCACAGTTCAGTCTGCAGACAAAAGGAGTGAGACAGATGAAGACAGGCAGCTAATTGTGGAGCATGGAACTCCTGAATGACCGGTTTCCTGAGCGAAAACGTTTGCCACACACTCGAGCATACTTTGCAGACATGTTTGGCAAGCCCTCTGCAAACAGTGAGAAGCTGTAGACACTCTCCTGCTGGGAGAAGCAAGTAATGTGAACGCGTTCCTTGTGGTGGCCTTCCTTGGTGGTCATGCGGTTATCCAGGTGCCTTTTGTGTGGCCTCAGGTAGTCTTCTGGCCCTCTCCAACCGGGGTGAATGTGTCGTGTTTCCATGGTACTTTCCATTCCCAGCAAAGGAAGGAAGCTGGGCCAACACTGGCTTGCTGGCTTTACACTTCAAAGCTGAAGGTTTTGCCAACCAACTAAGAACGAGGACAGTTATGGACCCGTCGTGACAGGAGGCACTGTTGAATCAGAAGCTGCTCCGCTGTTCTAGGCCTCAGTGATACCTGAGGGAGTCTCTGTCATAACATCACACATAATAATCCTTATCCTAAAGCTCTTCCCTATGGCGAAGACCCTACTGTCCTTTCCAATAAATTACCTCCCAGGATCATCCTAGGACTGCTGTACCCTCACTCTTTCTGTGACACAGCTTTTCTCTCCTGGCCACCGTGATGTGATAATGTGCAGCAGTGACAGGAAAGGAGACTCCATTTACCTACCCTATGATTCTGGGGGAAACTAAGAAACTCCCTCATCACTTTCCTACCAACCACCCCCCTATCAACTGAAATTTTTTTTTTAAGATTTTATTTATTTATTTGACAGACAGAGATCACAAGTAGGCAGAGAGGCAGGCAGGCAGAGAGAGAGGAGGAAGCAGGCTCCCTGCTGAGCAGAGAACCCGATGCGGGGCTCGATCCCAGGTCCCTGGGATCATGACCTGAGCCGAAGGCAGAGGCTTAACCCACTGAGCCACCCAGGCGCCCCTCAACTGTAATTTTTTTATAGTTCCAGTTCACCAGTTTTCTCCCCATCCCTGGAAATGTGTCTGAGTGTGTGTATGAACACACAGAAACCGGTTCAAGTGAAATCTAAACTCTTGGTAGAACGATCCAGCTCCTCTAACTTGCAAGAATTGGTCTAAAAGTGCAGTTTGGGGGATGACAAAGTGCGCTAAAGGGACAACAACCTCTGCGTAAGCCTCAGGACAAAGTTTTTAAAACACCTCTGTTGTCTGAAATGGGAAAGAAATGTTTTCCTTTAGAGGAATTTGCACATCCACACTTCATTGCTTCCACAGATCCATAAAAGAAAATGCTTTTGAAGATGGGAGAATTTTAAATTCTCCATAAGAATCTTTAATCTGGGCAGAACTCATCGCTCCTTCCCTGTGTTCCCACTTTGTTCTCTCTATCATTGACTGCATATCCCATGGCACTGGCTGTTTACCCAGACCCTTGAAGTCAAACTACACACCTCCAGGGGGCAGCAATCACACAAGATACGGTGTGAATGAGGCCCTAGAGTTAGGCAATATAGCTCTTTCCAGAAGGCAGGGCCAAGTGTTACCTCTCTGCTTTGGATGTCTGGGGAACGTGGCTCCTTCCCCATCCCTTGCCAGATACCTTTTTGTTTAGCAAATGAATAAGCGTGTTAATCCCAGGTGACAGTAAAACGTATTTTGATAGCATAAAAATATTTAAGCAGTCCGTTTTATGAATTAAAGGACACCTAGAAATCATCGAATGCCGTAACTTTTTTAGGTTAAAAAAATGAAGGCCCAAACTCTATTTCAAAAAAATGAAAGACCCAAATGGCTTTTCCCAAGTCACATAAGTAGGAGGGACAAAGCTGGAGCTAAAACTCTGTTCTCTTGGCCCCAGGTGATCTTTGTACCTCCCCGGCTTTGCTCAGCACTCATCGAAGTTACAGTTAATATTAGAAGTGGCTCCCGTGTGTGGGTTTGCATAATTCTGTTGGAGTTAGCAGCATCTTAGAAGACTTTTTAAATTAGTTTCCTGCAGTATCTATAATCAAGATCATTTGATATTATTCTGCGTGCGTTCAAATGTTACCTACCTAAAGACATTTGAACTCAGGTGGGGAATATCTCTACAAAGTCAATTAAATAAGTTCAATTTAAGTGAAAGCTGAGATGGTGTGGCCTGGGAGATTAAGTATAGAATTTCCAATTTAATGCTTTGAGTGTCTTAAATCTATATAACTAGCTTATTCTGGGAATTGAAACCTATTTCATTTCTTATAGAATGACGGACCCGCTAACAGTACGCTTTAAGAGTTAGATCATTAGAGTTTTTGCTGTTGTCCGAGACTAAATAACAAATGAAGAAAACACACGTGCGGATATAAAATACTAGAAATGTCTTTCTTTTCACTGGGTGACAACAAAGGCCATCAGCAGTAAAAATGAACTAAGTTCTTTGCAATTCCCGGAATATGGACTTCATACACAACACATGCATTTCTTTTTTTTTTTTTTTTTATTTGACAGAAATCACAAGTAGGCAGAGAGGCAGGCAGAGGGAGAGAGGAGGAAGCAGGCTCCCTGCCAAGCAGAGAGCCCGATGCAGGACTCGATCCCAGGACCCTGAGATCATGACCTGAGCCAAAGGCAGAGGCTTAACCCACTGAGCCACCCAGGTGCCCCAACACATGCATTTCTTAAAACCACTTCTCGTCTAGTGAAAATTATTCTCCCCAAATACGCACCCATCAAAAAGAAAGGTGACATTACTGATTTTCAGGATTCGTGTTCTCGTTATGCCAATAAGCAGCAGAGGAGAGGAAATCAAAGCCCAAAGAGAATCGGCATGGACAGCAAAGGTTGAAATCACAAATGTTCAGTCAAAAGGATCTGTGATCTAGTGCTGAGCCATAAATTCAAACACGAAGAAAAAGCAATGTGCAGAGAAGCCTCACAGGGGTGGGGAAAGTTAACATTTTTAACTATGAGAATAGTCTAGGTTTGGGGGAGAGTGTAAGGCCTGGAATGCAGAATTACTGGTTAAAATCCTTCGTGGAACAGACAAGAAAGAGTCTTACCAGGTCAGGCAAGTGCAACTGTGACCCCAAAGTGGATTTTTTTTTTCTTAAAGCAACAGAAACTTAAAAATGACAACTTAGTCATCTGTCCTCTCAGTTTTCAAGCAAATAGCCAGTGTTATCTATCTTTTCACTGATACATCCGGTTTGCCTTGGAGGGTCCGACTTTATCTTGTATTGCCAGAAAAAGCAGACACTGGGCAGCTGGTGGGAGGCACTTGAATGGGGAGCAGAAAAGGCTAATGTTTTAAATCAGGACAAAGGCTAAGGATTTTAGGACTTGGTTTTGGCAGAAAAGAATGTATATATCAGATATTTGAATTACAGGGATTTTGAGGTGCTCCTTGGGGACTCTGGTCATTGTGACATCATGGGAGGAACTCCGTCCCCGGGATGGAAATTTCTGAGCCACCTCTGTACGCTTTATTTTCTCATTTGTGAAATGGGAATAAAGTGTCCTGCCTGCTCCTCAGGGTTGCCACAGCAACCAAAAGAGCTATTAAATGATAGCTCTTTCCCAGCTACCCATGAGGACGAGTATGATGTGGTCCCAGGAGTTCTCTGGAGTCACTGAAATGTGTTCTCTGGAGTCGCTGAAATCTCCTTAAACGCTCACAAAGCTCTGAAGTCGTTATGCCCATTACACAGATGAAGAAACAGAGTCTCAGAGTGGAAAAAAAAGTTGCCAAGATCATGCAGTAGTAAGTAACAGAGCTGGGATGAGATTTCAAGTCTGATCCCCAAACATTCTGGAACAATCAGACGCGTGATTTTTCACTTTTCCCCAAAATGGTTACCTGCTCCTTTCAGTGGCTACTGTTCCAGCTGAGGGCTCCAGGCCCTGTCTGAGTCATTATGAGTCAGTTCTTAGGGGAGCAAGCCTTAATTATCACTGGAGGACAGAAGGCTGCATCTTCCAGGAATTTGGCAGAGCCCAGCAGGAGGCAACCACAGGTCTTTGGCAAAAGATCACTTTTCAGCAACATTGTCAATTCCAGCGACCCCGACCTTCCACCTGCAGGTCCCTGAACAGCTGCTGTTCGGTGGGTGGCAAGCAGGGGCAGGCTGTCTTCCTTTAAAAGGCAAATGCATCCCCCTCTCCTTGCCCCCTGCTGAGATCCCACCTGGGATTTCAGCTCCAGAGCTGGGGGTCAGCTCCTACTTGGAGAAATTAAAGGGGGAGTGGGGAGACAACTGGGGGTGGGGAAGGACACCTTTGACAACAGACCTGAACTCTCCTTTTTAATACAAGCCAGATTTAACATATGTCATTCCGTAAATCCGGGAGTCCAATTTGAGGCTTGTAATTTGCTGTGAACTTCCCCATTCCTCAAAGTGAGATGGAGTTGTGCCAAGCACATCAAGGTAGCTGGTAGAAGATATAATTTGCCCGCTGTGAGTCTTCGTTTCGGTTCCCTATTGTTAATTTTTATTTGTGTTGAGGTTTTGTGGCTTTAAAAAAGTCAACTCGATTTATTTCAAAATTAAGGCAAACCGACATCAAAGGCAGTAAGAGGAAGATGTTTAGGTATTATAAAGAAGCCTTGTGTGATCTTTTATAGCCCTATTCTTTTTCGAGACACGTATCAGTAAATGGTTAGGGGACCTTTCATGACCCACTTGCTCTATTTTTCTGACCTCTAGCCACCCCTGCGGGTGAAAATCCCTCTCCGATGGGGCTTAGAAGCCCCCTCTGTCATCCTGCTCAGCCTCTCCATCTAATCCTGTTTGTACCACGACATGCTGCGTGAAGAATAAGAAACAGGGTTTACATCCTTTCCTACTGCATGAGCCCCTGAGATTGAAGAGGCTGATCCGCCCGTGTTCAGTTTTAGATATCAGGAACTCTTTCAGGCCAAAAACATGGGACCAAGTGGTTCATGAGTCATTTCCCGGGTAAACGGAAGAAAGTTTTTGTTGAAGTTTTCTCTTAAAAAAGAATAGCAGGACGGGACGCCTGGGTGGCTCAGTTGGTTAAGCGGCTGCCTTCGGCTCAGGTCATGATCCCAGCGTCCTGGGATCGGGTCCCACATCGGGCTCCTTGCTCGGCAGGAAACCTGCTTCCCCCTCTGCCTCTGCCTGCCACTCTGCTTGTGCTTGCTCCTGCTCTCTGTCTGACATAAATAAATAAAATCTTTAAAAAAAAAAAAAAGAATAGCAGGTGATACCTGGAGAGCTTGTTTGGTTTTTAATACAACAGGATTTCTCAACCCAGACACTTAGATAGAATGTTTATTGGCGGGGCGCCTGGGTGGCTCAGTGGGTTAAAGCCTCTGCCTTCAGCTCAGGTCATGATCTCAGGGTCCTGGGATCGAGCCCCGCATCGGGCTCTCTACTTGGCAGGGAGCCTGCTTCCCTTCCTCTCTCTCTGCCTGCCTACTTGTGATCTCTGTCAAATAAATAAATAAAATCTTTAAAAAAAAAAGAATATTTATTGGCTTATGTAGGAAACACATGTGCCTCTGTACTAGCACTTTTGAGTGATATATAGATAGATAAATAATAAACAAGTGATAGTTGGATAGAGACGATTGATAATGATTAGATAGATAGATAGAGATAGACAAATAGATCTGTTGTTCCTCAAAAGAGCTTTTTAAGAAAGGTACTATTATCCCCATTTATAGACGAACAAAGTGAACCACACCTGCTTTTCCTACTCTGCAAATCTACTCCTTTAAAAAGGAGTTGACTTACACTCCTGAGCACAATTTATACAATTTTAGGGATAGTGTCTTCTGTCCTCATTGTTACACTGGTATTTGTGCTGTTGTACTTCTGTTAGTTAACTAGCATCCATACTGACCATGAGGGTATAATGTGACCTTCTTTTGTGCCAAGAAGCTCAGTGGTACCAAAACAGAATTAAAAAAAAAAAAAAAAAAAAGATTTTATTTATTTATTTATTTATTTGAGAGAGAGAGGGAGAACAGAAAGGGAGAGTAAGAGGCAGAAGCAGACTCCCCACTGAGCAGAGAGCTTGATGTGGGACTCGACCCCAGGACCCTGAGATCATGACCTGAGCCAAAGGCAGACACTTAACTGACTGAGCCACCCAGGCTCCCCAAAACAGCATTTTCAACTATCAAAAGTGAGATTTTGAAAATGTATAAGAACAAGCAGCATTTATATTGTTCAGCATGCATAGGAATAGCCCAGTAAACAATTGTGTAGCTCAGAAATTCCAGGTTCACCCCAAGGGACATTTACACTAGAGAAAACCAGCAGAGTACATGGTAAATGTCCCTGAATTCACTCGGCTCACAGTGGTTATTTCTCTAGGGTTTTTCGGTTTGGGGTTTGGGGGGTTTTTTTTTGAGCTTTTATTTATTTATTTTAAATTTATTTTTATTTGAGAGAGAGAGCAAGAATAGAGAGGAGCAGCGGGGTTGAGGGGGGGATTGGGAGGGGGAAAGAATCCCAAGCAAAAGGACACTGAGATCATGACCTGAGCCGAAATCAAGAGTCGAACACTTAACTGACTGAGCCACCGAGGCGCCCTGTTTCTCTAGTTTTGTAATATAAAAGATGGCAGAGGAATATGAGGTAGCAGCATCTAATGGTCAAGGGATTTGAGTTAGATCTCAAAAAGAAGGCAACATATTTTGTGAGTCCCCAATAAAATGTATGAGACACCACTTGGGTTTCTGCAATAAATTAAATATGGGCTTGAACCCACATGTTTGAGAGGAATAAGACCCACATCCCTGTAGTTAACAAAAATTGTGTCTGCACATGTATTGAATTGTCTATAAAAAGAATGGCTTTATGCATAAGCATGTATATTGCAGAAGTAGATTGGCTTTAATATCAGCACAGCCCATTAAATTAATGGTATCTATATATAAAGTTAGGAATGAGAAAAACTCATAGACTAGATATGTAAGTAATCAATAGAATAGCCCAGTAAAATCAAGAGGAAAAAAATACGTTATTCCACATCTTTGTGACTATATCTGATAGCCTAATTAACTACAACATTTATAGAATTAACATCACCATGAAGACATCCCCTTGTGTATTACAGAATTTTATCTTTAGATCCTATATGATCATCCTGAGGTCTTTTTACACATTTTATTCAATGAATCAAATGAACTTGCACTAATTACCTTTTTAGCTGCCTATCTAGGTTTTATAAATTTGAATCCATATGCCTTTTGGGGATGTGTGATATTTGGGGTAGTGAAGTTTTGAGCTCTTCTTTTAAACATAGAAGACCCGTGGGAGACAAAAATAGCAATGTCTAAATTACCTTTCCTAAATGACTACTTCACAACCTTCAACTTGAGATTTTTCTCTACCTGACTAAAATTATGTATAGTAAGAATCCTTTCTGGGTATTTTCAGAACCCCTAGTTATAACTATGCACCAAACATGGATAAGCACTGGATAATGCAGTACACGGGACCCATGCTGCCCATCCATATGGAATTTACAAACATTCTACATCGCAAAAGGCTTCAGACTTTGATGTCGGTGGATGATTCTGTGGAAAGGGTAAGTACACAAACTTGCCTCAGTGATAGGTTTTGGTCCAGCTTCCTTGGTGTAGATCCATTCTTGCTAATTCCATCTTTGTCTTGGTGTTTTCAAGAGAGGGAGAGAGTCCATGTGCGTGAATATGTGTACGTGTGTGTTGAGTGACTTTATCTTCCCTCCCTTATCTTGACCCCTTCTATTAGCTTTCCAGGCTTGGTTCTTTGGAGCCGGCAGCAAAGAGAGGACAAAAATCAAAACACTGAAGTCAAGAGCTACACTCACAAATACCTTCAAGAATTAGGCAAATAATGTAAATTCCTAAAGCTGGTCTTGTATAAAGTGATAGGGCATGGTGGGGACTATGGGGAACTTTAAATGCCCACTTCTGTAACAAGGAGCAACTACTCAGCTCCAGCTTATTTTTCCTGCGTAGGAAAATAGATCTGGTAGCATGAGTTCTTTTGACTTTTCAAAGGAAACCAGAAATACAAACATTTTATTTGAAATTTCCTGAATTTAAAAAAATAACAGGAGCCAAAGAAAACATGCCTAGAGGCTGGATTCAGTTGGTTCAACCTCCAAAGCAGCCTCTTCCTAATCCTTGATAACTATGTAAAGAGTGATAAAATTTGCTTTAACAGTGGATTTTCGAAGTAAAACCTGTAAGTTAGGTGGCAGAGGCTGTTTTGTAGTTTGTTGTTTGATTTTTTGGTTTTTTTTTTAAATAGGCGCACAAAAGCTTGAAGAATAATGTTCCAGATTTTAAAAAGATATATTACTCTATTATTAGACATTTTCCCTCCAGGATTGTAAGCAACTGGAACATGTACATAGCCATCATGTTTCTCAGCCTTGTTAAAGTGATACTAACCTTTAAAAAATAATGGGGAAGACTTTTGGGGAAAATCACAGCAACACTCTTGTCATCTTGCCCATCTTGTCTCCGTTGTATTTCAGCTGTATAATATGCTCGTGGAGACAGGGGAGCTGGAGAACACTTACATCATTTACACCGCTGACCACGGTTACCATATCGGCCAGTTTGGACTGGTCAAGGGGAAATCCATGCCATACGACTTTGATATCCGTGTGCCTTTCTTTATTCGTGGTCCAAGTGTAGAACCAGGATCCATGTACGTATTTCTCTGCTTGCAACATTTGGCTATTGTGGCTTATCTGTATCTGAGATGATGCGATGATCAATCTCAGGGTCTGGTTTCTTTTCACCCAAACAGAAAAGGGTGTAGGTAGGGGGAGGTTGGTAATTTAGAAAATGAAAACCTTGTTTTTTTTCCCCTACCACATGCTAAATTTACTGAAGTATGTATGCTATTTAAAGAGAAAGGAAAATTAACTATCAATGGCTAATTCTGCCAAATGGACCAAAATCCACATCCCGCGGCCTGTGCTCACATAGAATGGGATCATTAGGGACATATCTGTACTTTCCTTGAATCAGACATACACTGTCTTTTAAAACAGGAACAAAAACAGAAACAGTGACTGCTTCTAGTTGGTTTTTTTTTTTTAATTATTACTAAAGAAAATTTTTTAAAGAAAATAAAATTTTTAAAAAGCATGGTTTTCTTTTAGAAGAAAAAAGGGTTTAAAAGACTAGCGTCTATTTCTGCTACCTTAGACAAGTCACTGCCTCCCTCTGCATCTCTCTTTTCCCGTTACAAAATGGGTTTTACGGTCCCTGCCAGCCACATCACAATGCTCAGTGTAAAATAAAATTGTGCACATGAAACAAGTTATGGAAAGAGTTAAAGAAAAGAATCCAAGTGGAATTTCAAATCCGGAATGGTTCTTAAGGAGCATCCCGCCGGGACTTCTTCTTCTTCTTCTTTTTTTTTTTTAAGATTTTACTAATTTATTTTAAGGGGGGGCATGCCAGCATGAAGAAAGAGGGGGGCAGAGGGTCAAGCAGACTCCCCACTGAGCAAGGAGCCCCATGCAGGGTTCGATCCCAGGACCCTGAGGTCACAACCTGGGCCAAAGGCAGACACTTAACCCACTGAGCCACCCAGGCACCCCCCAGCCTGGACTCCTAATCTAACACAGGAAAAGCTTGGCACAGCACCAGTGCCTCTCTCAGAGTCCCTGATTCTGGAAGTGGCTGCGTTGGGGCCCAGAACCCAGATATTCTGAATCTCCTCCATGTGCCTCCTCTGCAGCTACATCTGGGAGAAGGCGATAGTAGTAAAAGGGTTTCTTTGAAGAATGTTATTGTATCTCTTCAGGTCATTGGAAGCACTTTGAGAATTGTCTGATCTAGGTGAAACAGTTTTATGTGTGAAAGACTAAGGTAGCGGGGAGAAGGTTGAAGGCCGATGAATATCGGTGTGGAGAAAGTGGCCCTCCATGCCACCCCCACAGACATTAGTTCCGGGGATGACCACTTGCCCCTTTGCAGAGTCCCACAGATCGTTCTCAACATTGACCTGGCCCCGACGATCTTGGACATCGCTGGGCTCGACACTCCTCCCGATGTGGACGGCAAGTCTGTCCTCAAACTTCTGGATCTGGAAAAGCCAGGTAACAGGTGTGTCCATTTGCTTTCCCTCAGCCAGCCCCAAGCACCTCGGCCCCCAGAGCCAGCCGGCCGCTGAAAGGAGTGAAGGCCAAGTACGCCTTGCCCATGAGAATCACCCCAAGCTGAGAATGTCTTGGCTGTTTGTGAACAGCATACTGATGGAGGGGTAGTCGCGGTCTGCGGAAAGTGAGAGGTGTTTCTTTAAATAAACTGTGAGCACAGATGCATGTGGAAAAACGTCCAGATGCCAACAGTAAATATTATTATTTTGCTTTCAGGTTTCGAACAAACAAGAAAGCCAGAATTTGGCGTGATACATTCCTCGTGGAAAGAGGGTAATTACTGGTTCCTGGGGTGCTTCTGGGAACCAGGCCTAGTGGGCAGCTCTCCCTGCTGGGTATTTTTTTCCACCTTATTCCAGTTTACTAAGCATGCAGATTTCATAAGCTTAGTCACAAGAATGAATGGTTTGCTACTCATTCTCCACCGGCTAGCACAGTAATGATTGTTGTATCAGAAAGCATAAGTCCTCATACAACGGGACCAAAGCGTTGACTGTTGAGTTTTTCCACCTCAGTTCTGAATCGGACTGGTCCATTGACTTTTTCAGCCTTCCTTCCCATGTCCTGCTCGCCCTCTCCTTTCTTCTTCCTTTTTGTAAGTGCCTTTCCTAGTTTTAAATACACAGATATATGAGACTGTCATTTCCAGAGTCCCTTCTGGGTTTCCTCTTTTGATTCATAATCCTCATTGTCTTGTTTTTTTTTTCCATACATACATTGAAAGAAAAGCATTTATATGAATCTAAAGTTAAACATTTATGCCCAAAGTTTTGAAATTAATGTTTTAGGGAGATACCGATTCTTCCTAGTGCCTGGCTTATAATTTTCACAAAGGAGTCAGCAAATGTTGAGCTCCTATGGACAAGGTCTTACCATCGATTTCACGCCATTTGAAGAATATGGAGTCATGCTGCAGGGGAGAAAAAGAGAAAAGGCAAAAGATGTTGGGTGGGTAAATCAGATCATTTCTCACTTCAGAAACTTCTTCTTTTCTGTCAAAGGAAGTTTTTACGTAAGAAAGAAGAATCCAGCAAGAATATCCAACAGTCAAATCACTTGCCCAAATATGAGAGAGTCAAAGAATTGTGCCAGCAGGCCAGGTACCAGACAGCCTGTGAACAGCCTGGGCAGGTGAGTGACACGGCTTGTCTTCACCACAGGTCACATGCTTCTTCATTTCTAATTTTAACAATTTCAACATATAAACTAATGTACCTTTATATATAAATACGTTTTTCACAGTGGTCATGCAGCGCTCGTTGTGACAGCTCTCCTCTGACTGAGAATTATCTAACTGGTCTAAGCTGGGCCTCCTCATCACTGCTTGGGCTCCCTTCAGTGAAAAAAAGATGGTGCCCTCAGAGAGAACTAGATATCTACACAACTAGCCAACACCAGTTCAATATATCACACATGCGAAATGGGTAGTCTGGTTAGAAAGATCAGAAACTTGGTTCCATTTGAGGAGCAGCCATCACCCCTTGGATTCCTGTTAACTGGTTATCAAGAAGGGTCAAGAAACTACTTGGTCAAGATCCAGGGGTAGATGCTAAGCCCCTGGGCGGTGAACCACCCAAGAGACATGATGGAGTCTTCCCATCCTGTACTAAAGTCAGATGTCATCGAACCCACAGAGGAGGATAGAATCATGACCAAGACTGGGAAGTGGAAAGGGAAACCATATTGTGTTTGCTTATTGTTTTTACTTCTGCTCACAAAATTTCTGACATCAACTATTTCATTAGAATGAATTCTTTTTTACTTTTTTAAAGATTTTATTTATTTATTTGACAAAGAGAGATCACAAGTAGACAGAGAGGCAGGCAGAGGGAGAGGGGAAAGCAGGCTCCCTGCTGAGCAGAGAGCCCAGTGTGGGGCTCAATCCCAGGACCCTGAGACCATGACCTGAGCCAAAGGCAGAGACTTAACCCACTGAGCCACCCAGGCGCCCCTGAATTCTTTTTATTAATAGGAATATTACTACAAATGGGGTGCCTGGGTATCTCAGTGGGTTGAGTGTCCAACTCTTGATTTTGGGGGAGGTCATGATCTTGGGCTTATGAGATCCTGTCAGACTTCACACTCAATAGGGAGTCTGCTTGAGTTTCTCTCTCCTCCTCCTGCCCCTACCCACCCTTCTATCAAGCAAATAAATAAATCTTAAAAAAAATTACTATAGAATTAAGGACTACCCAGAACACCAACTATTATCAATAAGAACTAAAGAAATACCATATGATGAATTAACACAGGCCTGTTTCTAAGGAAAGTGAGAGCATACGAATGCTAACTATTTAAAACACTCTTGATTGACATCTACACTAGCTAAAAGAAGTACTGTATCATCATGAGAGAGGAACTACCTAATTCACTGAGACAAAATTGAAGGAAAGTGAAAAAATAATAGTTATTACGCATTTGTCTTACATAAAGTACTATACATGGAGTTTAGTATGTATTAGCGCAGTTTAATCCTCATATCCACCCATAGGCATTGTTGTCCCCATTTATACATGGGCAGCTGGTGAGTGCAGAGCTGGGATCAAAATGAGTTGTAGGATTCAAAAACTGGGGCCACTTGCCGCCTTCC
>RCUC01125708.1:0-14808 GCA_003697995.1 Taxidea taxus jeffersonii | reverse complement strand
CTCTCAATCTTCATCGCTCTCTCTCTCTCAAATAAATAAATAAAATATTTTTTAAAAAGAAAGAAAGAACGGAAATCCTGGGGCACCTGGGTAGCTCAGTTGATTTAATGTCTGACTCTTGGTTTCAGCTCAGGTCATAATCTCAGAGTCATGAGATCATGTCCCACATCGGGCTCTGCACTCAGTGGACAGTCTGCATGGGTTTTTTCTCCCTCTCCCTCTGCCCCTCCCCCTGCTCTCTCAAATAAATAAATAAATCTTTAAAAAAGGAAAAGAAATCCCAAACAGCATAATAAAAATTTGTATATAGTACCTATACTTCGTGATCCTCCTAAGAAGTTCTTCTAGGAGCTCTGTATTTTTGGAATTGACTATCCAGGTTTCATAGCATCATCTTACTCACAACCCAGTACAGTGAGCATTTTCTTTTTGGTCCATTTAATGTCATCCATAGCCAAGGCTGTCACGCTGTCATATCAGACCATAACTAACCTGGCCATTGTGCATCTCCAAGATGCCACAGCTGTCTAGAGTCTGGGAGAGGAAACCATAAACAGGTGAAACTGTGTCCAAGGAGTCCTAAATATAGAGCTGAATGAATACAACAGGAAGCTGAGGATAAGCCAGACCTAGGACAGATGAGGAAGGGACAGAGTATGTCTGAGATCTAGGCTGTCACAGAAACTAAGCTCAAGTCAACAGAAAGTTCAACCTGGATGTTCGAGCAGAGCTGTCAGCTCAGGATGTGAGGATAAGAGGCAGGACCTGGGGAAAGTTCCTGGAGCTGGAATATCGAACACTTTTTACTTTGTACCCATCACCATGGCTCAGTGCTTTATACTCATTCTATCACGCAACCTTAAACAACCTTGAAAGATAGACATGACGATCTTTATATTACAGATGATGGAACTGAGGCTAAGAGAGGTAAAGTAAACTTTTCAAAGTTATCTTGGGACAGAGACTAACCCACGAGTGGAGAGGGAGATGTTCGGGTGAGCCAAGTTGGCTCCAGTAATTAGAATACTCTTAACTCCTTTCCCTGGGCCTCCCTAAATTTATGTTCAAATTACTACCCAGTCATGCAAAATGGGTGATAATTGGCCATCACATGGTTGGGAAACAAGCAAATAAATGACAGATTAGCTAATTTTGTATCTGAGAATAGAAACAGCTCTAATTGTGAGCTGTCTAGGCTTGTCCTGGCTCTTTGTCTCCATAGCCATAAACTCTACTTTCCAACTCTTAACCCAAACGAATCCTCTGTACCACTGCCCTATGGTTTCCCTGCCAATAAAGCTGTAGATACTCCTAGAGTGTGTCCCCTCCTCTGGACATTTGTTTGATCTCCCCAAGGCTCTACCCTGTTTGGTTTTCTCAAGTTTCTGACCTGAAATGGTTCTCTCAGCCACGCCAACCTCAACCCTCCCAGGTAGGATTCTACCCTCTCCTCCTAAGCCTCAGGACCCCATGTTCAGCTCTAGCTCTGTCCTATTATAATCACCCACAAGAGCAACCTAGTCCTTCTTCAGGAAGGGAACACTATCAAGAACTACCATGGTAGAAAGTAGCTCCCACCTCTTTTCCAAAGCAAAAGGAAACTCTGTACCCATTGGTCTATCTCTGCCAGCACACAGAAACTAATTTCTACAACCCTGTTGATGGATAGCAAAAGCAAGGGAGATTTTAAAAGGTCACATCCAAATTTAAGTGGGCTGAAAGCAAGAATGATTCCAAAAGTCTGACCAAGAGCATAGGATAGAAATGGCAGGTGGGTCTCGAGGCAGCTCCTGGGACACAGATAGAAGACTTTGTTTGCAGTGTTTCAGGACAAGTGTGTGCAATGCAGTGGGGGTAGGTAAAGTTCACTGTGCTGGTTTGAACAATAAGAAATCTAGGGCCAAGACTAATGCAAACTTCTTGTGTGATTTCATTCTGAGATCTGTGGTCTGAGTCACCAAGTAGCCTCTCTGCATGCCACGCTGCTGTTCATCTCTTCTTGGAGGTGAACACAGTAAGGTTACAGAAATTCTATATAGAAGCAGAATTGCTACTCCAGGCAAGTGCATGATGAAGTAACACTTCCAGGAGGTGTATATTGCAGGCTTTTTGCCAATCCCTGAAGTATTTTAGCTAGAGAATATTCACTGGGGCCACAAGAATGTGTCTGGTTAAGGCCCATTAAAATAGAAAAAAAAAAAACAAAAAACAAAAAACTTAGAACACCTGATCCTCTGAAGAATGTATTCAACAGATAGAACAGGCTATTGGAAGGAGAGTAGAGCCATTCAGAGCCACCTTTGGTAAGTCTTTTTGCAGTGTCCTTGTTTTTAATGCCACCGATGGACACCATCACATCTTGTTTTTATGTTTGTTGGCTTACGAGAAGCACGCCGGCTCACTGACAGCACATCTAGTCGGTATAATTTTGACCAGTCTGTCTTCTTTCTTCCTTAACACAAACCTGAAGGTTGACTTTTTGCCTTTCAAGTCCAGACATTTTTTAAGATGCTGTCATGCTGCTAGAGAACGTCCAGAGGAAATGGTTCCCCTGGGAGGCATGCATGCATGTCCTCCAGGCAAGGACACAGGGCAGTCTCGGAGCCCTTGTCTTCTTTGATCCTCGGAGCACTTCTTTGGTCAGGAAGAGAGGGCAGAGGTCTGGGACCACGGGGGGGGGGGGGGGGGGGCCCCCCCCCCCCGGGGGGGGGGGGGGGGGGGGGGGGGAGGGGGTCCCACTCCCTCAGAGGAGCTGGGGGGGTGGGGAAGGAAATGCTTTTCTCATGGAGATTTGGCTGAGAAGTCTCAATCCAAGTCAGGTCCATGGCTGCCACTTTTCTCTCCTCTAAACGCGTCTTCAAAGACAAAAAAATGGTCTTACGCTTCTGCTTGTAATTTCAAATTTAAAAGAACACCTGGCCCTTCTGCCGAGGTTGACTCAGACATCTGGTACAGCCATCAAGAAGCCAAGCCAGGGACTGGCGGGACTCCAGTTCTTGCTCCCTTCTCAGCTTACTCCACACTTTCTGGGGGTAATCAGAGTATCCCTATGAGTGAAGAATGGTCTGCACTTTCTTCACCCTTCTGAAGTGCTTACTGTGCTTTCTACAAATGGCAAATAGAGGAGCAAGTACTTTAGAGAGTGTTCTGTGTTCCTAGATGTCTTAGGTGAAAGCCTTTCCTCACCTAATAATGGGATGGCAGCGTGGTTCTCCTGGGCTGGCCACCTCGCTGCTTCAGTCTCACAGGCACAGTCGTGATTTGGGATACTCTCATCCCTGGGTTTTGTCACTTAAACAATGCCCCTGAGCATTGAAAGGAATTCTGTTTGGAAAGAGTTCTTGATTCCTTTCACTTCCTGTTTTTCTAAAGTCAGAAACAACCAGTAATTAAAAGGAAAAAAAAAAGTTCCAGTTTCTACTTAAGATGGAAATGATGGCTTCCTCATATTCCTGCCTCAGAGAATGTTCTGATGGCAGCCTGATGCATGCCAGTTTTTCCGGGAAGTTCGAAGAGTGGAATAAACTCTCTAGGACAATACCCAGGTTCCAGCATCTTGAGAAAAAATATTTTATTATATTTGAATTTTTTTTTAAGATTTTTACTTATTTATTCATGAGAGTCAGAGAGAGAGAGAGAGAGAGAGAGAGAGAGAGAGAAGGAGGCAGAGGGAGAAGCAGACTCCCTGTGGAGTAGGGAGTGCAATGCAGGACTTGATCTCAGGACCCTGGGATCACTACCAGAGCTGAAGGCAGCTGCTTAACGGAGGAGCCACACGGGTGCCCCATATCAAGTTGAATTGTTATCTGTATTTCCATCTCGGTCCTCCTGATGGATGAAGACACCCCAGAGGTCAGGATTGCTGGTTACTTGACTCATAGATCAGAAAATTACACAGAACCTAGGTTACTGCAGACAGGCACTAACGTTGTTACAGAAAAATAGAGGGGAGTTGTAGAAAATATCTCTGGGAATGTCTTATACATACATATTCTCTGGAAAGACAAAGGCAGTTGGGATGACTTAAATCAGGAGTCAACCAGCTACAATCTGAGAATCCAATCCAGTAGCTGCCTTTATTTTTTATTTTTATTTTTATTTTTTATGGATAAGTTTCAGGAAAATTTTTCAAAGATTTTATTCATCTGTTTGACAGAGAGAGATCACAAGTAGGCAGAGAGGCAAGCAGAGAGAGAAGAAGGGAAGCAGGCTCCCTGATGAGCAGAGAGCCTGACTCAGGGCTCGATCCCAGGACCCCGGGATCATGACCCGAGCCAAAGGCAGAGGCTTTAACCCACTGAGCCACCCAGGTGCCCCAGCTGCCTTTATTTTTAATAAAGTTTTATTGACACACAGCCATGTTCATTGTTTACATAATGTCTATGACCACTTTCATACCACAACAGCGCTCAAGTGGTTGTGACAGGGACTGTATGGGCCACAAAGCCAAAGATATTTAACATCTGGCCCTTGATTTAGGAAAAAAGTGGCTAACCCCTGACTGAAGTGGAAAAACAAAGGCAGCACACAAGTAAGTAAGCAACAAGTAATTACTGAATGCTTGTCATGTGCTTAATATTATTGCAGGATTTGTAATAGACACGGCAAGGTATATCTTACTTTTCTGAGTAACAGATGCTTTAACCATTTGAGAGCATTGATTTTAGCAGCTGAGCCAGTAAAGAAGAGAAGGCATCATCCATGAGTTGGAGTGAAATGGAACTCTTTGAGATGGGACAGCTGATAAATCAAAAAGGGGGTGGGCAGAGGGGACCAAAGCAAGTACAAAAGTAGAAATTACTTTGAAGGCAGCATTGACAATAGCAACCAAAAGAACACAACCATCCTCCAATCTTTCCCATCCCTGTTTTCCTGGAAGAATACAGGGGAAGGCATTGCATTCTGCATTTTCTGTTTAAAGTTCCATAGTATAAAAATTGGAACAATTTTCCTTAGATACTGAATGCAAAAATGATTTCAGAAGGGTGAAAAACCTGGTGACAGTTTGCAGATAGTTGATCTCTACTGTATGTAGCTATTATCTTTTTAAATTTTACTGAAGACCGACTATGAATCAAAGGGCCATGCTAAGTGCTTTATATGAGTTATTGAATTTAATTACAGTTTGTGTGGGAACCTTATTATTTCTGTTGTATAGCATCAGTATCTTTACAGAAACCTCCTAAGCAGCACAGTGTATGAGTCAGGGTAGGCCAGATTATGCTTCAGTAACAAACAGCTCCCACACCTCCATGGTTTAATATGACATTTATTTATTTCCTTTTTGTGTCACATGTTTACCATAGGTCAAAAGGCAGGAGTCACTGTAGTGTAGAGTTACTACAGTAACTGTAGAGTTACTACAGTTACTGTAGTAACTCAAGGAACCAAAGTGGTAGAGGGTCCATTTTGACCACCTTGCATGGGCAAAAGAGCATTACAGCATCTCCTACTGTCTATAATATGCTTTTTCCAGAAGTGACACAAATTGTTTTTGCTCACATTTCATTATCAGGATTGAAATCCACTTCTTTTTTTTTTTTTTATTTAAGCTTTTTTTATTTAAACATATAATGTAACCCCACCACCCTCTCCCAGCCCCTCCCCCCCCCACCACCCTCAGTTTGTTTTATGACATTAAGAGTCTCTTTTGGTTTGTCTCCCTCCCAATCCCATTTGAAACCTACTTCTATCTGACTCCAGGACCCATTATCGTTCTACCAGCATTCATAGTTACACAACATGTCCATATTAATATAATACTGTGTCTCCTAGATCTTTTCACCCAAACTCTAAATTTACACAGGTGTGTGCTGACATTTACTCGTTTAAAGAATATTTATCAATGTCTCCTAGGAGCCATACATTATCTTAGCTACTAGGAATGCAGGGTAAAACAAAGTGGACATAACAGTCCTCTTGCATTCTACCAGGGAGAGAAAATAAACACATTAAACAGATGACTTAGTAAATAAAACAGTAAAACATGTATGATGGTTGGTGATGAGTGTTACTGAGCAAGTAGGACCTGGCAGGAGGTAAACAATGCTGGAGCCTAGGAGCTGAGATTCTCCCCCATCCCACATAGCCCTTTAGCATTTATGCCTGAGCATGCCACATGCTCTGGGGATTCTAGAAATCTGCTGCTTGATGGGAAGTGGTGTAAGAGGTAGATCTGTATTATTTCTGTCAGTCTGCAGTCCCGTACACATCCTGAGGCCCAATGTGGTAGAGAAGTGGGGTGAGGAGTAGAGGTCTTGCAGGGGCATCTAGTTTTCTGAGGCCGCTTTCAGATGGAGGTGAGGAGGTTGTGGGAGGGACAGTTGTAGGACAATATTCAAAACTTGGACTCTTCTATGCCTCCTTAAATAAAATATAATTGTGGCCAAGAGAATGAGGGTCCATAAAGCAAGTCTTCATGGGATAGGCCAAGCGGGGGAGGGTCAGTTTGGCATTTAAAAAAAATCTGAGTGTGCGCCTTAGGTGCATGTGAACAGAGCTTACATCTATGCCAGCTTTGGGCTTGGCTGGTAGAGGAATGCGATGTTTCTCTTTATTTGTAATGAGTGACATGTTTGTAATGAATTTTCCTAGCCCAAATTTGGCTCCCTGTTTACCTTTTCCTAAAATAATTCTCCTATTTGCTCCATTCCACTACAACGCCCTCTGGCCCTTTCAGTAGGACCCACTGAGCGCTCATGAGGTGTTTTAGAATCTAATAATACTTCTTATGTTCAGCAATGCCTTTCTCTTTTCCCCTGCAATTTTTCCAACTTGCTATCAATTTTCATGTTAAGGTTTCCAGCAAAGTGTGTGGATAAAGAATATCCCCTTTATAAGTGGCTTTTTCTATTAACCTGGCTCATCCCACCTTGTCAAAACACTTAGCTTGGAGATAGTAACTCCCTCAAAGTCCCAGCTCGGATTTCAATTTACCAGTGACCTTGGGTGGATGAATCACTTTGCCGTCGTGACAAAGAAGGCTCCTTGGGGAATATAGGGTTATTCATTTTCTGCTCAGCTACAGAGTCAGACTTTGAAAATTTCTTAATATTTGACCAGTACCCTGTAGTTAAAAAGAATGATACAGACATCCTATTTGATTATCTTGATCAGGTAGAGATATGGGGGAAGCTGGTGTCCAGCACACCTTCAGAGCTCAATATTGTTTCCAAAGACCAGAGCACCACTGTGGCTTCTCAATTGCACCTTATCCTTAAGCCAGCATCCCACCCCCGACTCCCACCCTCTAACCCACGGACTACCTCCCTCTCTCCCTTACCCGCTCTAATCTACTCCACAATGAAAATACGAGCTCTCTTACTGAATGCTTATGGTGTGCCAACCACTGTACCATATTGCATAAAGAGTCACAATTATTCACACCTCTATGTTTCCATGGTTTCCATGACCTTTGCCACATGACTTTGCAGTTCCTCTCTTGACGTAGAATTTCCCTTCCCTGTGGATATTGGGTTTGGTCATATGATTTGCTTTGATGGGTAGAATATGTTGTAAGTAATGTACCACTTCCATGCTTCAGTCTCAAGAAGCCCTGAATATATTCACTTTATCTCTGAAACCTCTGTCTCTGCTATGAGAACAAGACTGAGCCAAGCACTTGGAAGATGAGAGATAGGTGCCCCAGGTTACCTAAATCACTTTATTAGCCAGCCAATATCTGGCAAATCTCCTGGCTTGTGAACAAGGCCATCTAGACCAGCCAGCTGCCAACAGACTACAGATATGTGGATGAACCAAGTAACATCAACCAAGCTTGGTACAGGCAGCAGCAATGTCGAGCTCACCCACCGTCTCAGGAGAAAAAAGAACTAGTTTTTTTTTCTTTTAATGCATGTGTGTCAGGATGTTTGTCATGCAG
The DNA here is from genome assembly GCA_003697995.1 of Taxidea taxus jeffersonii. Lineage (NCBI taxonomy): Eukaryota > Metazoa > Chordata > Mammalia > Carnivora > Mustelidae > Taxidea > Taxidea taxus. The sequence goes on along the minus strand of RCUC01125708.1, from coordinate 6,926 downwards.
CAATAGCTAACTGGCAAACATTTTCTAAAGATTAGTTTATTTAATCCTAATAATGATCTTATACAGTAGAGTCTATTACTATTCCCATTCTACAGAAGAGGAAACTGAGACTCAGAAAGTTTTAAGGTCACACAGTCATGAAGTAGCAAAGTCAGGATTGCAAACCTAAATGTCTAATAATTCAAAATCTGACATGTTTCACCATATATCCCTGTGGACATCCCTCTCCTTGCTTGTTTCGCTCTTGCTCATTTTGGAAGGGAAGGGCTTCATTCTAACCAACCGAAGTTTGCTAAAACTCAGGATTTTCTTTCAGGATGAATTCCTTTCCCTAGAGTTAAAGTGAAAGCTTAGGTAAATGACTTTTCTTGGAGTCTCTGTTGTCTTGTGAAGTTCCTCTGAAGCAGGTGCTGGTAAAGAAAAAGACTCGGGGCATTTCTGAACAAGTACAGAAACATTGTTCTTATGGTAATAACTTGTTTATGCAAATAACACCATTGTATACTCTAAAATTTCCCAATGCCCTTTCCTCATAAGTTAGCAAAATCGGTGGATCCTATCACTCAGTCAGAAATATGTTTGTTCTTGTCCTGAATAACTAATTAAACAGGTCAATACATACATGATTATCAGGGACAGCTTTGTGGGAAGGGAGAAATCTTTGCTGGAAATTACTTAAAGTTCATGGAGGTAGTGGCATAAATCTTGGCACATTTCTTTGGACTAACTCCTCTGGTTCTCTACAAAGTTGCCTTCAATCCATACACCTTTCCTAGAATAGAATAATGAAATGACTATTCTCTATTCTTGTATGATACACATAAGAAATGCTTTCACTCTCTAGAAATATGAATTGGTTTTATTCTTTAGATTTCAATACAAAACCTATTCTCTTAGGCACTCATCTGCTGCTAATTTGCTTTTCTTCTTTGCAAATTCAGTACGAAGACTTCCTTTATTTCAAGCAGTTTTTGTTTTAAACACTCCATAGTTGCTCTTCCATCTTGTTTGAACATTTTGTAGACGTGCAGACAAGAAGTTTCAACATTTCTAGTGTGTCATGGAGCTTTTCTACGGCTTAAAGAGAATGAGGAAAACAGCTACTATCTTTCTGCTCACAGCCAGTAAATCTGTTCTATTACACATTGCTATAATTACTTTCCAGACACACAGCTGAGAGTGCGAAAAAGTTGAATGCTTGTGATTCGGAATCATTCAGACCCTTTGCGCTTGTTCCGTTGGCAATGACAATTGCATGACATTTTTCTGATTTTCCATTCTATAAAAAGTTGGATAAGTTGACATTCTTCTTCTTCTTCTTCTTCTTTTTTTTTGACCTTATTCTTTTGACTCATTCTCACAAAATGGGAATGGTTCCTCAATAGGACTTCCTGACAGACTTAGGATGTATATGTAATTAAGTAAGTGAAAATTAAATACAATTCATTTTTTAAAAATACAATTACCAAAAGCTATCTTGTTTAATGCTGAGAATACTAATCTGCAAGATAATTCTGTAAGGATTAGAAGCATGATGTAACGCTTCTAATTTTTTTAGAAAAAAATTTTTTTCCTGCCTCACATTATTACTTAACTTTAAAAATATATTTTGATTCAAAACGAATATAACATTCTTTCTAAGTTATTTAGCTAACACACTCCCTCATGATGGTAGTATTTTTGTTAATCATTTTCCATTCATTTAATTATTTAAAAGCTCTTAATAATATTTGGCATGTGACATTAACAATTTCTAAAATCATTACTAATTATTGTAGCATTTTATGACTGAAAGAATAAATGTGCATTTATATGCAAATGACTGCTATGTTTATCACATGTAAAGCACATGAGAAGCTTTTTCACTTCAAGGTACATCTGAAAAATGTACTTATATTGGGAAGTGAATATTCATATATGAACAGTGAATTGGAATGCAATTCCTCACTCTTTCCTGCTCTGATTATGCTCTCTGGGGATGATGGTAACCTTGTCATCACATGGGTCTACCCCATGTTAAGGATACCAGAAAAGGTATGAAATTGCACATGAATCTTTGGGCTGAATCTTTCAAAGGCCAATGGTAAGGCTGAAGCTAATGAGCACATTTTGGCTAAATATCTAGGTCTGAGCTAAATACTGATGAATCCCTACATAGTTTCCATTGAGAGATGAATATATTTTAAGACATAGGAAGGTATATTTTCCCAGAACATTTTGGATTTCTCTTTTATATTTGGGTGCAGTTCAGAAAATATCAGAATCTTTCTCCACTCAGTTCCGCCAAATTTAAAAGGCAGCAGTTAGCAAATACCTACCATGATTCGGTCTAGTAAATCACACCCTTTGCCTATGGGTAAAATGACTGACATTCAAGAAAAAATAAATAAAAAACAAACAAACAAACAAACAAATAAAACAAAACAAAAAAACCACACACACACACACACACACACACACAAAAGAAAAAGAAAAAACAAAAAGAATGACATAGAATGGAGCATGAAAAACACCCAGAAATGAGGACCTTAGGGACAAGATGAAACAGTTAAGCAAGGCCAAGACAGTTCCAGTCCTCAGGATCTAGAGTTTAGAGTTTAGGCAATCAGATATTTGTGGTCTGGGGTCACACAGGATCTTAAGATGGGTTGTCTGTGACAAAGTTTGGCAAATGGAAGTTGACCCCAATTCTGCCTCCTTGGGCTTGAGTTCTTGCACAGTGATAGGTAAAGGGTACTATCTGGAACTAAACTCTATAGAAATACAAAAAGAGGTGTGTTATGCCATTTTGAAGGGTTAGAAGGATTCTGAAGAAAGTATCTTTAGTCTGACTTGTTTGTCTGTGGGCAGGACCAGCAACTAAGTTCTGATGTGGACATAGAGACAAAGGAAACGCTCTGGCAGTTCAATATGCCCCTTTAAATTTTCAAAATTAATATATTTTGTGAATATCTGGGAGTGCGAATGACAAGTTCATATACCAACTCCAGAACAGAAGCCCATGTTGATGTCACTCAAATTGTCACTGAAATAGTATGCACCCTACATTACAAATCAAGATGATTATTAAGTCAAACAGAATCTCACATCTCTGGCTTAATAGCTTTTTGATATTGCCCAAATTATCAAGATGCCTTTAATTTCAGTATTGTGCTCTGAAATGAGAATAGTAATTGTTTCTGGAATGTTTAAATGAGATAATGCATGAAGAGAAGGGTCACAGTTTAGTACAATACAACCTGGAAGGTTCGTGGAATTCAGATTCTCTATCTCTATAACAAGTACAATTTTTTTGCCATTCTTATATCCACTGATGGCAGAAGTAACAGCAAACTTTCCAATTACAAGTAATAAAGTTTCTCCTATTGTAAGCAGTCTCATTTGGGGGTAAAATAATGTTCGCATGTGTCTTTCCGAAAGAGCTCTTCATCTCCCACCTTCTTCCAAAGATGGCACCTAGACAAAGAAAGAGTTCACATAGGGAGTCTTCTTTCTCCTTTCTATGTTTCCCCATGGCTTCTATTGACCCACTGGTGAAGTGCAGCTGCTTGTGCCTCTTCTTTAGGCATTAGGCCCTGCCTTCCTTGTATCCACTTCAGAAGCGTTCCCAAATGCTGCAACTCATGGGCTAGCCTCTTGGCACCGTAAAGACTTGGTTTCCCCACAACACTGCCTTGGTCCGACTTCAGCTCTTTTTTATGACACAGACTGTCAGGGATTCAGCAGTCACCTCACTCCTCACCATGGCCATCCTCGCAGCCACTGCACATTTGGTCCTCAGTTTACTTCTCAATGTATCAGGCGCCCATGAGAGGGAGCACTCTATTACTGAGTCTCAGTCTTTATCCTTCCTTCATATCATCCTTCCAAATCTCTTTTCTCCTCCCATCTGAACAGGTGCTATTCGCTTTTCCTCTCTGAGAACTCTCCCTGCATAGTACCTTCCTTGGTACTTATTCTAAGGTTAACCCCCTTCTCTTTTCTTGGCATGAGAGTATTCATGACCAAGGTGTACATTTGGAAAGGGGTGCAGAAGAAGGAAACAAAAGGGATTATCAAAAATCCATCAAAAGGTATTGCATAAATATTACTCCATTATATGAAAAAGTACTGAGAACATTAAAGTATAGCAAATAATAAATAGAAGCCGTTATTTAAGGTTAAAATAGCACAGTATAGCCAAAGCTCAGAATCTTCCTTTTCTTACAGCTCAAGAGGAAAAAGCAAGCAAGCAAAGAAATCCAGTTAAAATAGACTAGTAGCAGTCATAAGAAAATTGAGTAAGTTGGTGGCGAGTAAGAAAGATTGAATGTATTAACAATCGGCAAGGCTGAATATGATAGACAGGATTATAAGAGGGCCCCCCAAATTCCCAGCCCCTGATGTACATGCATGCCTCGTATAATGACCCCCGTCCCCTTAAGTAAGTATGGGTAGAACCTATAAATAGGAATATCACACCTGTGGTTAGGTTACTAACCAGCTGACTCAGAGTTAATCAAAAGACAGATTACCCTGGACTGACGTGATTTAATCAAGCGGAAGAAGGGGAAGCATCAGAAAAGAGAGCTCCTACTGGCCTGAGGAAAAGGAGCAGCCTCACTGCAACCTGTCTACAGAGCTTCGGGGCAAGGGCCTGAAAGTAACTACTGGTTCCTAAGAGGGGTCCCTGGCTCCGAGCACTTTAAAAGGGAGGGGTCAGTCATAGAACCACAAAGAAATTAAGTCTATCAATTTATCAATAAAATGAGCAATTTTCAAGATCACCAGTGGTGAGCGGTGGATCCAACAAAGCCCTGGTTCCTGGCCCATGGAAACTGTAAGATACCAAACATGAATGTTTGTAGTACTTACTTATTCGGTAAGAGAAAGCTAATATACTGGACCTGGCAAGCATCCAACCAATTCCAAAGTCTGACTTCCACAGAAGCCATGCAAGGGACAGTGTAAGAAGAAGGGAAGATAAATGTGTCCCTCCCTCTTCCCTTAACACACACATCCACACTCACACAAACACAAGAAACTCTTAAAACACATATCCATCTTGGAAAGAAGTGGAAGGACAGTTACTGTTGTCAGTTCCAGAAGGAGAAGTAACAATTTCCACAAAAACTCCACCCTGACCACCTCTGAGTCCAAGCAGAGCCAAGGACAAGCTTGGAGGTTTTAATTTTAGAAAAAAGAGAGGAAAATAGAAAGACAAAAGGATTATTTAGCTTCCCAATCTAGTTGTCTCTGGCAATTATAGAGATTTAATTTAATAATCTATTCTCATGCTGGTATGAGCAGGCTCCAGCACCCCACCACTTCCCACACTACTCTACTCCTTGGGCTACATAAACAATACCTTTAAATTTTAAGTTATAAAACAATAAAACAGTTTCCAACTGGATTGGAAAGGGAGTCACTAAGACAGGAAAGAGAGGGGGGTATAATGCATCTCTCCAAGCACGTGAAGTAAAATAATGAGGAATAGACCTACAATGTGGCAAAAATTGATGAAGAATCTGTTCTTGAAGAAAATATAATCCCTAATAAAAAAGGAAACTTTCCTAGAAGTGCTTTGGGCTATAAGTAAACTAAATAAGACCATGAATTTAAGAAATAAGAGTTAAAAAATAAGAGGAAAATTCAGAGAAAGAAAAAATGAACCAGATTAAGAGATTAAGATGAAGAGTTCAGTGTTGGGGAAAAAAACCGAGGACAAAAATTTCACAATTACAGACAGATACATATTTTTGGACAAACAAACAAATAAGCATGGATGACAACCTAACTATTGACAAAGAGAAAAACCTAATGATAAAATAAGAATGCAGAGGAAAAAATTGATATATTAATCATTACAAAAAGAAAATAGATATCATAGTAGATAAAGGTGTCCACCAATAATATAACTGGGGTCCTTAAAAAAGAAAACTCCAAAAAAAAAAAAAGGGAAAATATCATCAGTGTCATAACAGAATATATTCCTGAAATGAGTGGAAAACCAAATAAGTAAATTAAAAGGAGAACTGAGGGGTTCCTACGTGGCTGTTAGTTAAGCATCTGCCTTCAGCTCTGGTCATGATCCCAGGGTCCTGGGATCAAGTCCCATGTCAGGCTCCCTGCTCAGCAGGAAATCTACTCTCTCCCTCCCTCTTGTGCTCTCTTGCTTGCACTCCCTCTATGATAAATAAATAAATAAATAAATAAATAGAATCTTTTAAATACATAAATAAAAGGAAAACTGATGTGAACTACTGACATGAAGACATATTCTAGACAAGTATTGACAACACCAAATCTGGTGAGGTTGTGGAGCAACTGGGGCTCTCATTCATAGCTGGTGAGAATACCAAATGGTATAGTTACTTTGAAGACCGTTTGGAAGTTTCTTACAAAACTAAAGATATTCTTACACAATCCAGCAATTTCACTCCTTGGTATTTACTCAAATGACCTGAGAACTTATGTCCATACGAAAACCTGCACCCGGATGTTTATAAAAGCTTTATTCATAGTTGCCAAAATTTGGAAGCAACAAAGATGTCCTTCAGTGGGTGAGCAGATAAACTGGAATGCCGAGACAATGAAATATCTTTCAACACTAGAAAGAAATGAGCTGTCAAGCCAAGAAGAGAGATGGAAGAAACTTAAATACATATTGCTAAGTGAAAAAAGCCAGTCCGAAAAGGCTACTTACTGTATAATTTCAACCATATGATATTCTGGAAAAGGTATGCTGTTGACTGTGAAAATACAGTTATTGCCAAGAGTTAGAGGGGAGGGAGGGATAACTAGGAAGAACACAGGGGATTTTTAGAGCACTGAGACATGATACCACAATAGCGGATACATATCATTATGCATTTGTCAAAATCCACAGTTTATACAACACCAAGAGTGAACATTAATATAAACTATGGGCTTCAGGTGATAATGAC
>RCUC01125707.1:0-31157 GCA_003697995.1 Taxidea taxus jeffersonii | reverse complement strand
TTTTTTTATCCATTCTGAAACCCTGTGTCTTTTGATTGGGGCATTTAGCCCATTTACATTCAGGGTAACTATTGAGAGATATGAATTTAGTGCCATTGTATTGCCTGTAAGGTGATTGTTACTGTATATTGTCTCTGTTCCTTTCTGGTAATACTTCTAGGGTCTCTCTTTGCTTAGAGGACCCCTTTCAATATTTCCTGTAGAGCTGGTTTGGTGTTTACAAATTCTTTCAGTTTTTGTTTGTCCTGGAAGATTTTTATCTCTCCTTCTATTTTCAATGATAACCTAGCTGGATAAAGTATTCTTGGCTGCATGTTTTTCTCGTTTAGTGCTCTGAATATATCATGCCAGTTCTTTCTGGCCTGCCAGGTCTCTGTGGATAAGTCCACTACCAATCTAATATTTTTACCATTGTATGTTACAGACTTCTTGTCCCGTGCTGCTTTCAGGATTTTCTCTTTGTCGCTAAAACTTATAAATTTTACTATTAGATGGCAGGTTGTGGACCTATTCCTATTGATTTTGAGGGGAATTCTCTGCACCTCCTGGATTTTGATGCTTGTTCCCTTTGCTATATTAGGGAAATTCTCTACAATAATTCTCTCCAGTATACCTTCTGCTCCTCTTTCTCTTTCTTCTTCTTCTGGAATCCCAATTATTCTAATGTTGTTTCATCTTATGGTATCACTTATCTCTCGAATTCTCCACTCATGGTCCAGTAGTTGTTTGTCTCCCTTTTGCTCAGCTTCTTTATTCTCTGTCATTTGGTCTTCTATATCACTAATTCTTCTGCCTCATTTATCCTAGCAGTAAGAGCCTCCATTTTTTATTGCACCTCATCAATAGCTTTTTTTATTTCAACTTGATTAGATTTTAGTTCTTTTATTTCTCCAGAAAGGGCTTTTATTTCTCCTGACAGGGTTTCTCTAATATCTTCCATGCCTTTTTCGAGCCTGGCTAGAACCTTGAGAATCATCGTCCTGAATTCCAGATCTGACATATTACCAATGTCTGTATTGATTAGGTCCCTAGCCTTCGGTACTGCCTCCTGTTCTTTTTTTTTGTGGTGAGTTTTTCTGCCTTGTCATTTTGTCCAGATAAGAATATATGAAGGAGCAAATGTAATACTAACAGGGTGGCAAAGACCCCAGGAAGATATGCTCTGGAATTCCGCTGTTCTCCTTGTTAAGTGAACTTGGTCTTGGCTGGATTTCTTGTTGATCTTCTGGGGGAGGGGCCTGTTGTAGTGATTCTCAAGTGTCTCCGCCCCAGGTAGAATTGCACCGCTCTTCCCACTGGCCGGGCTAAGTAATCCTCTCAGGTTCACTTTCTGGGGCTTTTGTTCCCTGAACGCTTTCCGTAGAGTTCCGGAGGACGGGAATGAAATTGGCGGCCTCCCAATCTCTGGCTTGGAGGAGCGGAGAGCTAGGGGCCCCAGTCTTCAGTGCGCCTTCAGAGAAAAGTGCTTCATCACTCCCGTCTCCCCAGCCTCTAGCCACGCTTGGTTCAAGGTAACCCCGAGGTGAGAGCTCACTCCTCGGCTCTGCCTCCGCAGCCGGCTTCCCCACTCTAATACCTGTGAGCTCTGTGACACTCAGACACCCCCGATCTTTCTGTGACCCCGCGGGACCTGAGTCCACGCTGTCCCTGCAAGGTCTTCACCCCAGTTTAGCCTCTGGAGCAATGTCCCTCTGTGGAGCAGACTTAAAAGTCCTGATTTTGTGCTCCGTTGTTCCGCCGCTTGGCAGGAGCAGGCCCCTCCCCCCGGGTCTATCTTCCCCGTCGGGTTGGATTCACTTCTCCGCTGGTCCTACCTTTTAGAAAGTGGTCAATTTTCTGTTTCTAGAATTGTTGCTCTTCTTCTCTTCGATCTCCTGTTGGATTCGTAGGTGTTTGGAATGGTTTGATAGGCTATCCAGCTGATCTCCCGCTGCCTGATGTCGTCTCAGCCTTCTAATTCTCCGCCACCTTCGAACGTCCTGACCTTAGCTTTTCTTGAAACACAAGAAGACAAACAGAGAAACGCAGGAAGGAGCTTTCTGAAAATAATGATTGCACTTATTTCTGATCACCTTACTCCCCTCCGCAACCCCACCCCAGGCAACAAGGCTCAGATTCAACTTTGCCACTCAGATACAGAGATCTAAACTGAAGTTTGCTCCTGGTGTCAAGTTACTGCCTCTTCTCAGGGCCAAACCCACCCTTCCTTGTGCTGCTCTGGGGGTGAGGCGGGGACTCTATGCCTCCAAGGGTCTTTGCTTGCTGGCTTCTTATTAGACTCTGGGATGGAGAGAGTCCAGAAGGAGGTGGCAAGCCTGGGAGCAGGGAGAGGGGACTTCTTTTTCCTGTGTCTTTCTCATGGGCTCCCTGTGGCTCTGCTGTCTGCCTGTTGTCTCTGTGACCTCACACCATGCAGCCAGGTACAGCCTTCCTATAGAAGGAGCTATATCTAGTTCCTGGTCTCTACAGCAATGAAAGAACCAGATGCTTCCTTAGAGGCTCGAAAGCTTTCATTATTCCAACCTCCTGCTTTTCCCCCCTCAGTTCTAGGGGTGGGAGCTGCTTCCAGAATCCGTACCTCTGTAATATCTTTGGTTTTCTTTTTTTTTTTTTTTTTTTGGTTATCTCATTAACAACTTTACAGCTAGCTGTCCCCTCTTCACATTAAATGTACTCTGCCTACATAGCTGGTCTGGTTCCTGCCTCTTGCCACTTGATACTGACTTTATAATCTTCAAATCCATATTCTATCTCTTCCTTCTGATGTATATTTTTCTCAGTGCCCTTTTTTGGTTTGTTTATTTGTTGGTAAGAAAGGTGGTGAACATTAGCTCTAAGAGTTTTGTGGGCAGATGTTATATTTTTAGGGGGAACTACAAAAAATAATGCAAATTTTAAAAAGGCTCCCAAACAGGATGAGGGGAGAGAACAAAGGACTAAAACAAAATGGAAAGTTTAATGGAAAGAATGATTCTTTAAATATAAAATCATATAATCAAAAAAATCATATAATCAAAAGTAATATGAAGACGAAATTAATGTACCAATATTTACTATAAACTACAAATAAATTCTATTTGCCTTTTAAATGGCAGAAATCTACAATCTGAGTAATACTTCATCATTTAAATTAGCTATTAATTTATAAGCATCTAAAAACATAATGACCCATAAAGTTAGATTTCATGTTCACCATCACTGGTCAAGGGAGTAACGTATCATTGTATCATTTTGATACATTTACTTTTTCTTTATAACCTGTATTTTATCATCAAGAATTTGTAGATCCAGCACTCTTGTACTTTTAGCTAAATTTCTCCTTAAATCACTGCAGTCTCACACACAGGTTTAAGTTCTCTTTTTGATTTATATGTTTGCATCCCTGCGTGTATCTTACATAAGCAAACACAAACACAAAGAGTTTCCAAATTGCAGTGGCCTCAACAAAGAAACTCCAGTGTCTAAAAATTTTTTTTTTAATTTCATCTTTCAAGTATGCTGGCAAGCAGAAGCCAATCAATGGTTTTGTTTAATACGCTAATAGTTCCCCAATATTCACCAGGCTTTCCCCCACTGTTATCAGGTTCGAAGCCAAGCACCTCATATGAATTTGCTTACTCATCATCAAAACTCCACGAGATAGAGCCTGTGATTGTTACCTGCTGTACAGTAAGTCTTTCTAAGGAGTTTCAGTAAGATTAATAACGTGTTCTAGGTCCCAGAGATAGCAAGGGCAGACATGGGGTCTGAACCCAGGGTGGTTAACACTCTTAAATTTTGCTAATCTTGGATTCAAATCTTTATAGGGGATAAGAAATGTGTCCCTTGAGTCTAATATGACGAGCAGAGCAAACCTGAAAAGGTCGGTCAAACTCAGAGGGTCACATTTAGTTAACTTGCCATAGCCATACTCCTTTCCTACCATTGTTTAGGTAAATAAATAGATGATATGCACACATAGTTATAAATACATTTTTTTGTTCAGAAACCTGTAAATAGTTGACTCATTGTATTGTGTTTTCTTCTTGTTTTATCTTTGTATTTTTGTGCTCTAATAGCTCAGAAATTTTAAGGACACAAAATGTCCATGAGCCCACGTAGAGTCCATTCATTCAATGCCCCATAAAGGGAGGCTCAGCCATTTTTTTATTACACACTGGACGTGTTGAACAGTCACAAGCAGCACCTGGGCACCGACCCAGCAAGGAAATCCCCCATCTCAAATCCCCCTTCTTGACCTTTTGACTTTCAAAGACTAGGGCAAGGTCCATTGTGCTATTCAGATACAGAGATATGCTTAGAACCATGTTGGCTTACCTGTTAAATGTCCACAGGTATTGCAAGGACATCATAATTGAAGGGCCAAAGTAACTCCATTTTGAGGCAGTAGCCATTCTGTTGTTTATATTAAACTGTGAGTGTCCAGTCTGCTTATCAAGGCCCAAACTGCTCTGGCCGCTCCCTGCAACTTTAACCGCCCTGGCCCACCCTGGTAATCAGTAGAGCAACAGCAACCACTACTCCCACCCTGGTAATCAGTAGAGCAACAGCAACCACAACTTTCCCGCCCTGGTACAAACAACTTTCAAAAATATCCCCTGGACAAAGTAGCCAATCCCCAGTTGTTAACCGCCAGTTCTGTTTCTGTGCTTCCTGCTTGCTAAAGCGCGTGCTCCCTGAGACCAATCAGGTTATGCCAAATACCCTTTTCAAATGTCAACCGATCAGTCCCACTCTACCTTTTTTGTACATGCCTATAAAAACCTTGAATTTACTCACCTCGGGGCCTCTCAGCGTCACTGCTTGCGAGTGCGCAGAGGACCGGGTTCGAACCTGCAATAAACGACCCTTGCCGCTTGGCTTTGACTCACGTCTCTGGTGGCCTCTTTGGGGAATTCTTGTGACTCCAGGCATAACAATAATGAAGAGGTACACAGATATTGACATGGGTCCTAGAAATTAAAAGTACACAATTGAGGGAAAAATGCAAAGCCTTTCTTGAAAAGAAGGACAAACCGTAGATGCATTATAAATTTCAACCAAAGGTACATCTTAACTTGCCCCTATACTTAACCCTCTGCTGAGCATTGCATATGGGACATTTCAAACCAATATCACTCGAAATGTGTTAGAACCATCACCTGGTAATTGTCTTCCCTGGAAGATAATGTTTCTTGGTAAATAAACAGTGGGCTCAAAGAAGTAGCTATTTTTAGACAATTCTGGAGAGAGAAGAATTAATGCAGTGATAAGAAGGGGTAAAAGTTCAGGAAGTGGATACGTGTCAAAGAATTAACGCAAGTGTTTTCTGTCTTTGGGGTGAGACGAGTTGGGAGGAGAGGGATTGTCATTGGCCTTTAGCGTTTTGTTGCTGAGTAAGTGAAAATAAATGGAAAATGCGGGTCTTCCAATTTCAAACTGTTACAATATGGTTACTTTCATGCCCTACAGAGAATTCCTGAAGGCACAAACCCAGTCACAAATCGGTACACATCAGCATTTTGCATAAAAGGAAAACATCCATATCTGACTCAAGCAACGATGAAATCAATACAGAAACATTTCCAGAGAAGTCCTGCAGGTTTTTTTATGCATTAACAGCTAGTATATCGTACAAAAAAATCTTCTGACTGTTTAATAAATCAACTTTAGATCCACAATCCCTAAACTTCCATGATTTTCTTTATCATCGCCTAGAGAGCACCCTGCAGACCTTAAGTTGCATTTTTCCTCCTACTGTTTCTACCCTTATTAGATGGTTTATCTCTCTGCTGGTTTTTTGATGGGTTTGAATACAGGGGTTAAATTCATATCTCAGAGTCTTTCTACCACAGCCTCCTCCAAAGCCTGCAGAATATCATTAAAAAAAAAAAAAGGAGTGTCTGACCAACTCCAGAGCCAAAAATGCTGTCCTCAGCTCTCTGGCTTAGCCTAAACCCCTCTGTCAATAAAATTATGTCCATTCACATAATTGCATTTGATTTTATTTACCACTGAATGTCTGAACTATTGGCATGAGTCAAATAATTATTTTATACATTACAAAAAGCATACTTGAAAAGGATTTTATGGGTATATTAAGTAAACATAGCATTGAAATAACTTCAGGAAATTTTGAATATTATTAACATCTTGTTGGCGCAGAAATCTATCACTCTAACATCAGTTAAAAAAATAAATTTGGTGCTTTTAACAAGATGGAAACATCCATGTGACATGCGATTGGCACATTATGAAGATGCTAGTATTGGATAAGAAGGAGAAAATAGTTTCCTCTCAATAACCTGGCAGTCATTGTCATCTAGGCAGAACAAATAAATCAATCAAACAGCATGGTTTGTTTTGGTTAGAATCCTCAAATTTTAGGCTAGATCTCCTTGCTATGCAATACCAAAACCTATTGTGATGCCAATCATACGTTTGTATTGAAAATACCCATGTGCCTCTGATTGTGCCTCGGTCTTCCCACCTGTAAACTGGGAATAATATTGGCTGTAATTTTAGGGCATATACAAATTAACACTTAAAGTCATGCACTGATCCACACCATATACACATATAGTAAGTACACAATATATTTAGCTGTTAGCGTCCCCGATGCCTCATTAGATTGTAAATCCTTAAGAGTTTATATTGGGAGTTTCTGGGATTTTTGTTGTTGTTGTTTGTTTGTTTGTTTTTTATTTTATTTTATTTTTTCAGTGTTCCAAGATTCATTGTTTATGCACCACACCCAGTGCTCCATACAATATGTGCCATCCTTAATACCCACCACCAGGCTCCCCCATCCCCCCACCCTTCTCCCTTCCAATTTCTGATTTGCTAACCACCTAAACTAGGATTTGTTAAACTAATTGCTACTCAGGGACTTGTGAAATGCATATGAAATTTTACAAATGGGTGAGTAGCTCCATTTCATGATGAGTTTGGATAATACTTAAATATAGACAAACATGTACTTACAAAAGAACCACACTTGTATATTATATAACCAATAGGGCCATAAAGAAACTCTCCAAACAGGCAAATGAGACAAGGAGAGTGGCCAGAGAGCTTTCACAAAGCACTGGAATGAAAGGCAGTCAGCCCTGCACTGTCCCAGGAAAATAAATTTTGTGTTTAGCATCCTCTGCTTCTCATTTCCTAACATCCTAGGGGAAGACTGACCCGTGTCTCCTTACAGCTACCTTTCTACTCATGAAAAGTAACACTCGGGGACTATTTATGAAGAAAGACTCAATGTTCTTTCTACCTCATCTTTTGAGCCTCTTGGTTCTGGGAAGTGTTTTTTCCTATAACCTCACAAGCTTGTGAAATCGCGCCAGACAACTTGAGATTTGAATCCTTCCCCTGGAGTGAGTCAGTTACGTTTTCTTCGACAGGACGCATAACGAATTGCGTCCTCCCCTCTGTAAATGAGTACAAGAATGTCTAGTTTGCAGGGTTGTAAGGATCAGAGGTAAGGATTTACCTCTGATAAATAGAACAGCTGTGATGACATGCGTCTAGCAGAAGGTGGTTATGATTATTATTGACATCACTGTTACTCGTATGTTTTGCTTATTGTCTTACAGTTCCTAGGTAGTCCAGAAGGAGGAGAAATAGGCCTGTAATTGTGTTTGCTTTGTTTGAAAGCATTTATTGACTGGTTATTATGTGCTGGCTATCTGTTAGGCACTTATATTTCAGTGAACAAGATGCTTGTAACCACTCCTCTCACGGGCATTCTTCTTAGCTACCAACAGTCGGTGTTGGATAATTAAGTGTGACAATTCTGCAGAGCAAAAGTTCAACATGGGCAAAAGCATGAGGCAGGGAAAATTGGAGTAGGGACTGTAAGAGCTGGAAATGAGAGAGCTGGCAGTGTGGGGGTGTAAGAATTTCCTCCTGGAGCTGGTAGAGGGATGAGGGACGTTCTATCTCTGTGCCTCATCTGTGACATGGGGAGAAGAATAGCACCGATCACACATGACATCTCTCAAGATGAAATAGTGCAAAAGGCCTCCTGAGAGAGTTCTTGTAAAGATTAAATGAATATGTGGGAAACCCTTCAAAAAGTACATTGCACACAACAGTGTTGGAGATCCTAGCCGTCATGGTGATGATGATGATGGTGGTGGTGATGTACTCGAGGGGTAGGCTATGGGAATGGAGGTCAGATGTGCCCAGATAGTAAAGGTCCTACCTACTGCAACTGCATTAGTAAAAGCTTCATAGGGAAACTGCATGTTTCAAGATGAATGAGCCTCTACCAAGTCAGGTAGTTGGGGGGGAGAGGTAGAGGAAGGGCATTCAGGGTATTTTGGTAGCTGCCCAGAGTTCCACACAACTGGTCAGCAGTCTGACAGCATTTTTGATGCAAGCCACATATGTAATTTGAATTTGCTTAGTAGCCACATTTTTTAAAATGTGAAAAGAAAAAAAGTAAAACCAATTTTTTTTAAGATTTTATTTATTTATTTATTTGACAGACAGAGATCACAGGTAGGCAGAGAGGGAGGCAGAGAGAGAGAGAGAGAAGGGGAAGCAGACTCCCCACTGAGCAGAGAGCCCGATGTGGGGCTCGATCCCAGGACCCTGGGATCATGACCTGAGCCGAAGGCAGAGGCTTTAACCCACTGAGCCACCCAGGCGCCCCGTAAAATCAATTTTAATACTATATTTCATTCAACCCAGTATGTCTGAAATATCAAAATGTTCACATTTCAATATGTTAATATAAGCACATTAAAGAGATGTTTTTACATTCTTTTGTTCATACTAACGCTTTGAAATTTAGCATATATTATACTTAGAGCACATTTCACTTTGGACTAGCCACATTTCAAGAGTTAAATGTATGTGTGGCTAAGGGCTACCACATTTGACGATGCAAAGCTAGATGCTCATTTATTGCCTTTTCTTCAGGTCTAGGGGATTCATACCTTATCCTAGTTGGATAGATAGACAATGGGACAGCAGAGAGATGAATGACTAAATTTAGCTTTTAGAACGTTCACCTACTTGCAGCTGTAGGGAGGATGAAATGTGGGAAGTAGGCGAACAGAGCCCATAAATGAGATGGCCATCATGGTCGTTGCCTAGGTGAGGACTTAGGAGCTGGAATAAGGTTGCCACGATGGGGATGGAAAGGAGAATGATGTCAAAAGATGGTAAGGAAGCCAAATGCACTGAGTTGGATGACAGAGTCCCCATGAGGCTGGGGAGGAAATGGTGTGAGAAGAAGAGGCATGTTTCTGAAGTTCACGCCTGACTGTTTGGGTAGTGGTGGTCGCTTAGTCAGAGAATGACAGGGAAATGACTTTTAACTGTACACTTTAACCATAAACAAAGGCAGTTTTTTTTGTGCGAAAGCAAAGTCCTGCTATAGATTAGCACTCCTCAAAAACATTATTTGCCACAAAGTAAGAATGCATCTTAATCATCTCCTCAATCAAAGTTTTAAACTCAGACTAAAATCTCTTTTATTAGGACATACTTCTTTTATTTCCCATTTAAGCCAATGGACATGTGGAGTCTGTAGTCATTAGCAAGTTGTTACGTGGCACCACAGCATGAATTTTGCAAGCAGAATGTCTGGATTGCAATGCCAACTCTGCCATTTACTATGTAACCTTGGACATTGCTTAATTTCTATGTGCCCCAGTTTCCTCAGCTGTAACAAGGAGCTAGTGATACTATTAAGCTCATAGGTTGGTAAAATGTTTGGAATGATTCCTAGCTTACAGTAAGCACAACATAAATGTCTGTTAAATAAACATGTTTTAGGCAACCTGATAGAACATGACCTCTTTGACATAGACTTGTATCTTCATTGTCTAAAGCACTTACATCTTATTTGCATATCAAGAAATTTTAAAAATGTTATTTCAAATTAATCCCAAATATTTTCATTAAAGGGATTGGTCAGAGAGTATTTGTCTTTTTTTTTTTCTTTCTTTCTTTTTCTTTTTCTTTTTTTTTTTTTTTTAAGATTTTAGTTATTTGTTTACTTGAGAGAAGGCACACATGCGAGGGGTGGGAGAAGAGGGGGAGAAGAGGAAGAAGAGAGAACCCCAAGCCGACTCTGAGCTGAACATGGAGCCTATTGTGGGGCTTGATCCCATGACCCTGGGATCATGACCAGAACTGAAAACAGGAGTCAGATGTTTAACTTACCGAGCCACCCAGGTACTCCAAGAGTAAATCATAATTTTTATCTCCTGAATATGGGCTATGGTCACAACAAAGAACCTCTACTGACAGATAATTCTTTAACATTTTATAAAACTTTTAGTAAAGAACAATGAAAAAAAGTAAAAAAAAGAGAGAGAGAGAGAAAGGAAACAAGAAAAGAAAGGGGATTTTCCATTTTAAAAATATTTTTTCATGTATTCTTCTAATTTCTTTCTCTGGTATTGAAATGTTCACTTTTATCCTTAGTTCTTGGAAGAATAAAAGCATTTATAAAAGAAAGCCTGGCTTAATTTGTATTTTGTTCTGTTTTATTAAATACCCATTATATTCTATATGAAATACCTCAGGACAATTAAACCAGGAATTTAAAAAAAATCTAGGAACCATTTCAGGATATTGTGTTCTTAATTCTATATTATAATGGCATCTAATATGTGCCAGACTCCATATTAAATAGTTCGTAAAAGTGTTGGCGTATCACGCTGTGCAGGTTGGAATGTAGTCAATTCTATTTGGGGTGAATAAGTTAGGGAACAAAAGAACACCCACACACTTGATAGAGGAGCTGGGTCTCTCAAGATGAATGTTCATTTCCTGTGGAGGTTGGACAGGAAGAGGATGGGTTTTCCAGATAGAGCCTGTCACCATGAAGAAAGATAAAAACATGGCAGATTCTCTGTGAGCTGTTAGTTGAGTGGGCTGTTGGGGATAGGCTGGTAGGTAATTATAGGACAAGGCAGTCAGTCCTGGGTAAATTAACATTCCATACTTTAGAAGGAAACTGAGGTAAGGGATGACCCTCACATAGAAGGAGACATTCCATAACATTGAAATGTTTAAAGCCAACATTAGCTCTGAAGAAGTCAATACATTGAATAAGGTCACATCAGTTTTCTTTCCCATAGGATATTAGCGAAAAAATCCCTGCAGAAGCTTTTCCTTTTGTTTTCTATGAATTCTCTGATGTTGTAATTTTCTAGGTGAAAGAGTTCCCCACGTTTGTTTTGTTTAGGAAACCATGTGCCTTTTGAGTGTCCCAAATCGAGATAGTTTTCCTGTCTGCTCCCACATCTGAGAGAGGAAGAGCGGGAGAAAGCCAAGGGCAAGCTGTTTCAGGTTACAGACTCAAACCACCCAGCTGAGGCAGATGATGTCGCACAAGGAAGAATCATATTTATATTATTTGTGGGGATGAAAGGATGGAAGGAGAGAGCTAAAAGAAGTCTCCTCATTTGCCTTTGCCTATTTTGGAAACCTCAGACTCTCTAGATTTCAGGCACCATCTTGATTCAGATCCTTCACTCTATCTCTTCCCATGTTCTCCTTGTACCTCACCTAATCAGGAGAACCCTTCAGTGGCCTAATTTTCCTCCCTATTGGGCGTGTAATCTTAATCTGGTCATAAAAATCACAATCAGAGATGCCATTTCCATCAGAGGAAGACCAGATAACCTGCACCATGTGTGGAGATGGGTGGTAGGCATCACCTTCATTTGGCTCACACAACTACTGTATATATCTGTCTTCGGAACAACGGGCCCTTACAGGTAGTTCCAAATTTGTAAACACATACTACGAGTTATTTATTTCTCAAATGAATTCACATCCAAATTTGAGAAGAATTGCATTTTAGAGTAAATAGGTAAATGATTTTTGAACATAGTTCTGTCAGAGAACACCACCACAAAATGATACTGTAATTCATTCATCTTTAACTTAAATGCAGCAAAGGTAGCAGCAAGCCCTTTGGAGGAGAAACCAAAAATCCTGAATTCTCTGTGTGATCCTGAGGAAGTCACTTGACCTCACATATGAAATGAGAGGATGAGCTTGCTGTTTCTTAAGCTTGCCTTCAGTTCTGCCATTATGTAAGTAAATATCAGGTAACTTGAGTGGTTGCCAATTTTTCATGCTGTAAATCCAGTACGGTTATAAAAAATATAAGGTGTCTCAAATTGAGAAAAGGAATCAGTGATATCACTTTAGATCTGCTAATTTAGTAACCTAATTTATAAACCTAACCAATTATTAATGATGACTTTAGGGTTTTTGTAGGATTATGATAATAAGTTAAATGAAATTCTCCTAATTTAAGATCTTAAATTTTTATATAAACATTTTTGGCATATTTTATCTGCTTTATGATCTATCATTGACAACTTAATCCAATTATAACAAGAAATAGTTGGCTGCTTAAAATATGCATTTAAGAACCTAAATCAGGGTCTTGGCACCAAAAATTAGGTATGTGAGGAATCAAGTACTAATATGAAGTTCTAAATATAGAAATTTGTTCACTAATAAGGTCTAGAGCTTGAAAATTAGGCCAGCATTGTGCTTTACAAGCTAAATAACCACAGTTAAAAGTAAAATTGGGAACTTTGGACAAACATTTAGATGCTGCTGCTTTGAAGTTCAGAAAAGTAATATGAACAACTGCAAACAAATGTCACATTGATTTTATTTGAATTAATTACCAACATTTTGGTGTGCTTTTCTTTTTATATATACAGTACTTTGAGTGAGTAATAAGTCTCTGAATGGTTATTGAATTCTCTTGCATAGTTCATAAGTATAGAAAAGTTTAGTTCTTTTAATTAGCTATCTCTTTTGTTATATTTATAAAGAAAAACAATTTCTTTCCAGTATTTAGGTTGATAACTGGTAATATTTCTTAGAAAAATTTATCTTTAGAGATTACAAAAATTGCATATATAGAGAACAAGTTATTTAATTTTAGAAAAGGAGAAGTATTTAGAATTATTTTCAGAGCTGCAAATTTTCATGAGTGAAAAATACAAGAGTTAAATTGTTTACACCAAAGATCTTCAACCAGTAGAGTGAATTAGAATTGGAATTCCATTTTGATTCAGAAATATCTGTATATAAATCAGGGCTCTGCTACTTTCTAGTTATTTATTTTTAAGAGCATTTAATTTCTCTGAGCATGTTTTCCATCTGTAAAATGGCTTAATGTTTATATAATTGTTGAGAATATTAGTAAAGCAGTGTGTGCAAGGGCCTCACAAAATCCTGGCGTATAGAGATGCTTAACGGAGGGTATCTTTTGTTTAGGACTCTACTATGTTCCAATAATAATAGACCCTCAAATAGTAATTTCTTATAATAACACCCAAGAACCCTGATTGATGTTACATATTGAAAATATCTCTCTAATTTGATCTATGCCATTTATGTACCTTCCCTGAGTCCTTGGCTTGAATGCTTAACCCTCGGGCCTCGCTTTACCGTATTAATGTCTGCCCTAGCATTCATTGTTTCACTGAGCTTAACAGGACCCTCTTGAGAGAAAACTGGGCATTTCTGTCCCATTAATGGGAATCATAGTTTGCAAACAAGTTAGTGATGGTGTTGTTTGGGGGATGTTAGCTGCCAAATGCCATTTAAGATATACTTTTCATTTGCCCTGAAAAAGCCACATTGCTTTGAAAGTCCCTCCAGATTTCTTTAAATGAAATCCAGAATATGTTAAATTAGAACCATTCCTTAAAGATACTGATTACACACTGATCTTTTAGCAAAGTAGCAAATTAAGCCAACTTTGAGATTTAAAGAAAGCACGATTATTTCAAATAATCGTCGAATAATAAAAGGAACCACCTAAATGTACCTTTGCTTATCAACTAGATAGATGGGTTTAAGTACTTTATTTCAGAACTGCGTGCACATGGTATATGACCAAAAGAGCGGCCAACTACCTTGGCTGGCTCGCAGTCCTACTCAGAGCAACGAGGCTGGGTGCTCTGCACTTTGGAATTTGCTCTCCATAGAGTCAGACAGGCTAGAGCAGGGGTGACCCTGGAGCATGGAGCAAGGCCCATTTATTTACTCAGGGTTCTGTCCCCGGGGGCCGGACTATTGAAGGAATGATAAGGTGTTTGCAACCCAGTGGAAGGTCTAGGCTAATCCATTTTATCAATATGTTCAGATTCTGTTTGTGCTTCTGTGCTTTGTTATTTTAGGTGTTCGTTATTAGGGCCCCAAAACCTGTGCATATTTTGATCGCTGCGTTCTTTCACAAAGGCAGGCTTGAACACCATGAGCTTCCATTAAATGAGAGAAATTTTCTTCTTCTGTGGGATTCATTCTTTCCTATCCGTTAAGTGAGATGGCCTGCTTTTCAGGGTCACAAGTGTTTGGGGCCCTTATTTGCCTTTTCTATTATAGTAGACATTTGAAAAAAACTTAAAACTCCATTACAGAATGAGAATTTGCTTTTGACAAGTCATCCGCTTACGCTTGCCTTTGAGTAGGGTGGCATGCTGAATCTGGCATCGGTTGTCAGTCATTGACATAAAACTGGGAAAAGGATTGTTTTTGAAGCTGCCGTTCTGTTAGAAGCCTGTCTGTATAGGTGTTGGTCCCAATCTCCAAATGTACCTTTGCATCAATTAAGCTCAAAATTAAATATGCATTGTCAGCAAAGTGCTAAAATTTGGGTTTTGAAAAGACCCAATAAAAATCTTTGTGATTTAAGGACTTTTTTTTTCATAGTTTTACTGGAAGGAAGAGTAGTTAGTATGACTCATTTCATAGAGAATTAGGGAAAAGATTTTCCTTTTTTTTAAGTTAATTGAGCTAGTGGAGGCCACAAAAAGTGTGTCCCAGTGCTTGTGAAGGTCATAATTTCTAAGGGTGCAACCTTCAATTCTGATTAAGGACAGTGGCCTAAAAATAAATTAGAACCGACCCTAAAATGTTACATATAAAAAATATTTTAAATCTCTATGAGTTCTTTTTACATTGAAAACACAATGCATAATTGTACAATTATATTTGAGGAAGAGGATTAAGCCATTTTCCAAAATTTATTTAATCCTTTGTGACTTGAAAGGAGTCCTTTAATATGATTTAATTTTGATTTTGGCAATTAAACTTTCTATATAATGAAAAGGCAGTGGCTGGTCATAGAAGAGAGTGTTACAAGGGATATAACCTTTGGAACTATTTGAGTCTAAAAAGTTACCATAATAAAAGACTACAGTCTAAAATGGAGGCTATGTAAATGTGATATTATAGTCCTTATGAATATTTACTCAATACTTACTTCTGTCCTGCTCCTATATATATCATGCAAATATACGTTTACCTTTAAGAATATATGCCTGGGGGCACCTGGGGGGCTCAGTCGTTAAGCGTCTGCCTTCAGCTCAGGTCATGATCCCAGCGTCCTGGGATCGAGCCCCACATCCGGCTGCTTGCTCAGCGGGAAGCCTGCTTCTCCCTCTCTCAGTCCCCCTGCTTGTGTTCCCTCTCTGGCTGTGCCTCTGTCTCTCTGATGAATAAATAAATAAAATATTAAAAAAATATATATATGCCTGGGAACTTTGTTTATTTAAAAATATATGTTAAGTAAGTTATATGTATTCATAAAATTATATTAGCACTGTCAGAATTGGCATGCTATATGTTATTTAAAGAGATAGTCTATACTTCTACAAAGACTGGATTTGCAACTTTCAATATCCAGGTCAAAAGAAAAACAAAATAAAATAATACCCTCCACTAAATTATACAAACAGAAACCCATATGCTTTCAAGCTGAATGACTTTTCCCCATAAATGTCAAGGCTAGTTTGTAGAAGATATGCTCCATTTTGTTTTTAAGGTGTTGTTTTAGAAAGAAAATGATTTTATGCACTCCATATCCACAAGACGCAACATGATATTCTGTTTTAAAACCTTCTAAAAATATCTCCACCAATCTCCAAATTGGTTACTGCAGCTTGCCCGGTTGGTCACGGGTTAGTTGTCCTGTTTGCAATGTGGCTGGACGACATTCTTATTCTCACTTATAAGGTGAGGTAGAATATCCAGTTCTTTCTGAGGAATTTTTCCTCTCAGTGGCTTTAAATATGACGGTAGAGAGTTGGAAGAGGTAAGGGCATGGGTGCATTTAGATCTATTTGTTAATTTAACCATCTTCATCAGAATTTTATAATCTTATAATCTGTTAGAGCTAAGTGTGCGAGATTGCATGATTTTTTTTTACACAGGTCTATTTCATTCTGAACAAAATCTTGCAGACGTGTAAAATGCATTGAAAACTGTCCCACCTTCCTCCTTCCTTTTTCTCATATACCTCTTCTTTTCATATGCCTATAAACGACCCAATTTATGAGCAGGCAAGCTGATATGCTCCTTTCTGGTTTTTATTCTTCTTTAGAAAAGGTAGATCACAAACGCGTTAGCATAGACAAACTGCTGTAATCAGTAAAGTTTGAAGCTGACACACTTAAAGAGTCCTGCTTGCCAAAAATAGGATTTCATTTGTACTGTCATTTTTTCCCCTGAACCAGTTTTGCCAATGCTACAGGAAATGCCAACTTAGGGCGTGCAGGATTGCGGAACACAACGTTTCAGTAGGTGGCGCTTCAACACAGCCCACCTGCTGGAGGGCGCGTGTGTACTCAACTTTCTCATACCTGAGGTGCCTCGAAAAGACTTGGCCCAATTTGCCAACGGTGCAGCTAGATTGTTGTCTTCGCTAATAACTACCCCAGATGCAGCTGAAACATCTCGACAGAACTGTTCGTATAATCCTTGGTCATTATTTGAATGCATACACATTCATGCATACCTATAATAGCTCTACTTCTGAAATGAAAAACCAGAGAAAATCGATCTTAACCTTTCAGTGACAGTTCAGGAATTTCAGCTTCATCTGTCTTTATTTTTTGATTGAGTTATTGGTTTATATCATATTTGCGTAGATGCATGTCTTTGTTTTTTCCTTAAAACACAATGTTGCAATATTTTTGCAGCAGTTATTCTTAGTGAAAAAAAATAGACCTTTCCTTTTTGAAATCATTTTACTATTTAAATAAGTGAAAGAATATATGAAAATGCCAGCAGCTCTTTTTTTTTTTTTTAATTCAGCAAAAAGGAACCATCTGCAGCAATGTTCCCTAACATGTCTATAAATTGACATAAACCAGGATGATTAAGTGGACGATAAGCCACGTGTCATTGACAAACAGGAATAGAGATGCCTGGAGTGAAATGTACTAAAAGGGGCTTCACTGCACCAAGGAAACTCCCTACGGTCCATTGACCTGAAGATATCTGCAAACTTCATTCCAAGAGAAGACAAGGAAAGAGAACAGGGAAATTGAGCAACAACTAGCCACTCATCTCTTAAAAAATGAGAAACTGACAGCTATTCAATTTTTCCCCCGATTTGTTGCCCAACATTCAGAGTTCAGAATATCATTACAGATATTTGGGTTTTGTGTAATGTGCTAATGTTTTCTTAACATCTTCTAAATGTACATTAAATAGAGTTTCCATTTGAAAATATGGTGATATTAGGAAAACCACCCCTGCTTTCTGTTTATAAACTCTTTGATTTCCAGTACGCTGCTTTCATATAAATTGAATTAAAATATACATTTTAAGATATTGGATAGAATAACAAGTGAATATAAAATAACTTGCACAACTATTATTTAATGTATCATATTGATATAAAAACTAAATTTATGTACAAAGTAATAACATTTATAATTGATGTGAGATAAACTAAATGAATGAAATAAAAGAATAAAACTAAAGTTTTTGTTTCTCCTAGGTCATCGTTGTTTGTTCTATAATTCACAGAAGTATTAAAAAATTAACAGAAAGGATACATTTTGGTTTCTATCATATTAAAAAAAACTTTCAGAGAATGAAACATAATAACATAAAGCATAGTAATATAATGAGTTTAAAATAATCACTGATTCAAATATTGAACATGACTTTTACCTTTCTGAAAAGGCCAATAGAACAACAAAAAAGTGTCAGCTGTCTTCTTTCTTTTTTGTGTATTTCTCGATAGAATGATTTAAAAGAATGCAATTCAAATTCAATTTTGAAAATCCCTGTCCTCAAAATCACAGTTATGATGTAAGTTCAGATTCTCTTCTTAAGAAACATCCCTGCCTTACATTTGTCTATTTGACTTTAATACTTATTCACTATTTCTGTCTATTTTTAACATAGCATCTCGAAGAAAGAGAAGAAAAGAGGCCCTCTAAAATTTCACATCTTTGCTATTAGAATGTATTGACATCTCTTGCTTCGTTGACTTTTTATTACAGTCCTAAGATTTAAAAAAAGAAGAAGAAGAGAAGAAAAAGAAGAAGAAGAAAAAGAAGATTGCCAGCGTTAGCTCAGCTCTTTTTCTATGGTTCCAAGTGAAGATTTCTGGCATTTCCTCTTTGCTTTCAGTTTTGTAGATTTTTTTTTTTTTTTTTCCTGCTTCATCTTTTTGTCTTCCGTAGAAGTAAGGTGAAAAACAAACTTGAAGGTTTAGGTTTTTCGGGGTGTTTTGTGGTTTTTTTTTGGTCTTCTTTTTTTTTTTTTTTTTCCTTTTCCAAAGGTTTGCTGTCACAAAATGCCAACATAAAGGATAGCCTTGCACGGAGCCCCCTTTGCCTCTCCGCCTCCACAGCGGCCCTGGCATCTGTCGGAGAGGAAGGCTCCAGTCTGGGCTCCCCGCTGAGCTGAGCTGCGGCTGCCTCCCCCCAGCACAGGGCCACACCGCTCCGGAGCCAAAACACGGGACCATCTGATGCGAGTCTGGCCTAATGAAAGTCCAGCATGGGGCTAAATGAGTTTCCACCACTGCTGGGTGAGGGGCTAATGATAAAACAGCTCCCTGAGCTCACTGCTGCTGTTGGTATCTTCGTCGGGGCATATGGCAGTTGGCTGAGTGCCTTACTTGTGCGATTTCCTACCGGATTTATCCTGAGAACGTGCGTTGTATTCCTGCTCTCTCTCTTCCACTCTCTGTCTCTCGCTGGCCACGTTCCTGGCTCTTCTGTACTCTGATGTCCCCGTGAGACGGCTGGTCATATACAGTTTCTTTCTGAAGTGTATGTGAAACTTTTTTTTTTTTTAATTGGGGATAGAAAAGCAGAAACATGGAAGAGAGAAGGATATTGACTGTCACACCCAGTGGGTGGTTCTGTTTCCTTTGGAGCATAGTAGCTAAAGGCATAAATTTCACAGAACCAGAGGAGCAATCAGCTTGAAACTTGTTGAATACAGGGATGCTAATTAAAAACTTCTTTATGGTGTGTTGTTCCCCCCCTCTACACCCCATCCAGCTCACCGCTTATATAACCCCCTGGGCAAGCATTTAGGGTTTTATAAGACATGGTAAACATGTGCTTTCAAATTTTTTTTTTTCATTGAAAAAAATTTAAATCAACTTAATGTTAGATTACAGTCAAATGCTAAACAAAATAATAGTTGCTTTCCTTTATTGATTATACTTTTTCTTTTCTTTTCTTTTACTTGACAGAGAGAGAGAGATCACAGTAGGCAGAGAGGCAGGCAGAGAGAGAGGGGTGACGCAGGCTCCCCGCTGAGCAGAGAGCCCCATGTGGGGCTCGATCCCAGGACCCTGAGATCATGACCCGAGCAGAAGGCAGAGGCTTAACCCACTGAGTCCCCC
The DNA here is from genome assembly GCA_003697995.1 of Taxidea taxus jeffersonii. NCBI lineage: Eukaryota > Metazoa > Chordata > Mammalia > Carnivora > Mustelidae > Taxidea > Taxidea taxus. The sequence continues at coordinate 11,518 of RCUC01125707.1, read as the reverse complement.
AGGCGCCCCTGATTATCCTTATTCTTAAAACATCAGAAGAAAGGACAAGTTTGGAAGATTCTAGTTTATGGGTGGACGGCACAGATAAGATTTGGAGTCCTGGATCCATTGTTGTTTGATATATGTAGATTTGCCTCACAATTTGGATGGCCTACAATAAAAATAAAGCAACGATCCAAATCCTAAAAACACTACAAAAATGTATATTTTACTCTTTCAACATTTATAATCTCATGAAACATAAATAAATACTTTGTTGCCAATTCTTATATTTTAATATTGCCTGCATATAATTGTAGCTGAATTTGATTTGTTCCGATCTGTGATTTGGTCTTAGATCCTTTCTTACTGTTGTTATTAAATTACATGGAGGCTTAATATAATGCTGTATTTTATCCTTTACATGAGAAAGGAGAACATTCAGGAGCAACAAGGTGAGGCAGAAGCTCCTACAGCTTAGTTGGATATTTAAAGTCCCAGTTTTTGGTTCTCTTTACCAAAGTATCTCTCTCTCTCTCTTTTTTTTTTTTGTTTGTTTGTCTGTTTTCTGGTTTTTGGTCCCTGTCAACTTCCATTTCTGCCAGAACACTAGGACTTAAATACTGACTATGTGAAATTTGCATAGCTTCAAGGAATAGTCCATTCTCATCTAAATACAAATGATCCTTTCATAAACTTGTGCTGAGAAATTCTAAATGAAACCTTTTCAAAAATCACATGCTTCTCACTGAATGAACCCGTGTGCGTTACGAGGTTCCACATGGGCTCCAAGTGATCCCCCCCCACCCCGTGCAGGCTACGCGGTCAGTGATACCATCTAAATGAGATTGTTTTCTTGTACGTGACGTCGTGCAGAAATACCATCACGTTCCACATGCCGTATGCCCCATTTTAATTTATTCCCATGACAAAAACTCCATTAATATAATTTTGGAACAAAGTGAAAATGATAGGAATTTTCTGTGTCACTGAAAAACTAAGCCGCTTTCTTCTTAAGGAAATACCGCTTTAAAAACTCAAGAACCTTTGGTTTCTAATTTACAAAATTTCTTTTTGGTGCAAACATGATCCACAAAGTATTTTCAAGTCGGCAGGATTAAAATAAACTATAACATTTCCCTATATTCCCTATAAAGGCAGTACTTTGTAGGCTGTGTTATAAGTGTTATAAAATGTACATTGTAAAATGTAAATGTAAAATGTAGATGTTATAAAATGTACATTGTCTTCTTGTTCTCCTTCCCTAAATGTATTAGACTTTTCCAGATGCATTTACGTTTTGAGGCTTTCCATCGTTCAAGCCGACCTGTATCTCTCATTCCGCAGGGATAGTCATATATTCCTACATGGTTCCTTACCTCCCGATAAATGTGAGATAATATGAAACAGTAAGAAGAATGTTGGACTGGGGCACCTGGGTGGCTCAGTCGTCGGGGAAGTGTCTGACTCTTGATGTCACAGCTCAGGTCTTGATCTCAAGGTTGTAAGTTCAAGCCCTGCACTGGGCTGCGCCCGGATTTGGGGGAGACTACTTAACAAAAAAATTTTAAAAAAAAGAGAGATACATGATAGATTGATAGATAGATGCATAGATAGATAGATAAAAATTTTAAAAAAATAGTGGACCAAAAGGCAAGAAACCTGAATCATTGTCGTCACAATTTTTCCACCTCTTAGGAACATGCGGTTCCTTTCTATTTAAAAATTATAACAGCCACTTAATTTAGCCAGTCAGTTCTGTGCCCAACGCTTTATTCCTCCACGATCTCATTTAATCATCACAGCCACCCTGTGAGGTACGTGTCACCATCCTCATTTTAAACCCGCCCCGAGGTTTAGAGAATGACAGACACGGACGCAGTGTCACCCGGTAAGGCGGACAGCAGAGTGTCAAACTTCTACACTTCAAACCTCCGTATCTTCCAAAGGGATTCTCATGCCACCTTCAAACACGTTTATTCTTTGCAAGTCACAGTTCGGGGCTAGAAGAGTTTGCGGTTTGGTCTGGAAAGTTTCCGGTTGTTCTCTCAGCTATAAAATCGTGAGCCTGCTGTGGTTTTCAGTAACTACCTTCTCAGCATCGACAAGTGACTAGGGCTGTCATTGTGTGGGAAGGCCATCCAAGTCCCAAGATGGACCCACGCAGCCTCACAGGGAAAGTACAGGGGAGATGTCAGCAACCAGCCACCAACGGCCTGACATCGTTGATAGTTTAATCATTCGCATTGAAAATGTCAAGAATATTTGGGATCTTTTTAGCTACAGATGCTTTTTATGTTTTCCACGGTTTAATGAATTATCCTGTCTGGGAAAAAAAAAAAAGAAAAGACAATCTAGAAGAAAAGAAAAGATGTGAGCTTTTGTAGTTTAGACAAGCTTTTCCTGATAAGACCATTTATCTCCAAAATATTACCTTAATAAATGAAAAGTGCTTCTATAGTTACAGATCAAATCAGTAGGTTTAAAAAGAACCATGGATTTTCTTTTAGTAAAAGCCTGTTTTTATATCCCTTGACTAAATGGTTTCTTAAAGCGTGTTTGTGGTAAAACTGGTGGACAAAAAATTACAAAGCCCTATTCGTAGTTAATCTTTTCTCTTCTAAGAAACTTCTTTTTTATTTAAGATTTTATTTATTTATTTGACAGACAGAGATCACAAGTAGGCAGAGAGGCAGGCAGAGAGAGGGGAAGGGAAGCAGGCTCCCCGCTGAGCAGAGAGCCTGATGTGGGGCTGATCTCAGGACGCTGAGATCATGACCTGAGCCGAAGGCAGAGGCTTAACCCACTGAGCCACAGAGGCACCCCACTAAGACACTTCTCTCTCTCTCTCTCTCTCTCTTTTTTTTTTCCAGCAAGTGGTTGACAGGTTTTCTCTATTGACACAGTACTCCCATTTGTATATTATATAAATCTTAGCCCTCCTATGGTCCATATAGTGGTGCAGAGTTTTGAACCCCTTATTTCCCATAGAACTTTGTACTGTCTATCAGCAAACATGTAACAGGATTCCAAGAACAACCCACTAAGACACTTCTTGATAGTTTTTGAAAATGTATTTTATTAGAGGCTTGATGTATCTCTAGTGTGTTTTTGCCATCAATATGAAGCATTGAAATGTGGATTTATGTTTTCTTAAATTGGAAGAAGGAACCACCCCAAAAGTTCACACTTGGCTAATCTCTAATTCATTATATATGCATATAGATATACACATATATGTATATCATACACATACATAGAGCTTATGTGTGTGTATATGTGTGTGCGTGTACACAGACTTGGTCAGGTCTTACCTGTATGGCCAAGACTCATATAATTCATGATATGAATTCATTTGACAACAAAATTACTTGATGCAAAAATGTTTTTTAGTCTTAATTTATTTAGCTTGGGGTGATTATTCTTTAGGTATATTAATGCACTTAATAACAGGGTATGTCTCTGAAAGAGCTCTCTGAAAGTGTTTCGTAATATACTATGCAGTATCTGCTGTATATTACCCTTGTAAAATATGAATAGTAAGTCAAAATTCTAAAACACACCCAGCACCAAGGATTACAGATAAGGGACAGTGGATCCAGATTTATTAAGCTTTAAAAACGTACACACTGGGGCGCCTAGGTGGCTCAGTGGGTTAAGCCTCTGCCTTCAGCTCAGGTCATGGTCTCAGGGTCCTGGGATAGAGTCCCGCATCGGGCTCTCTGCTCCACAGGGAGCCTGCTTCCTCCTCTCTCTCTCTCTCTCTGCCTGCCTCTCTGCCTACTTGTGAGCTCTCTCTCTGTGTCAAATAAATAAATAAATAAATAAATAAAATCTTAAAAAAATAATAAAATAAAAAAATAAAAACGTATGCACTACACCCAACACAATGTAAACACTTAATAAAATAAATATAAAAATAGCTTGGCAAAGTCTTTTATATGCATGACATCTATCTAATATGAATTATATGTTGATAATTGCAAGCAATAATAGCATAATATATAATAATACATAACTTTAGAGTTCAGGTTATTTTCATTTTGATCTTTCAGAATCAAAAGAGATAATTTTACCCCAAAACAACCTTATATTCTGCAATACTTATTGCATAAGCAATACATAAAATTACTCATATGTATACATATATACTTATACATATAGACATATAAAACTATGTGTGTATGTGTGTATATATATTATATTTCAACTTCCAACTGGTTCAAATTTTGCTCAATCCAATGATGATGTTTGTACTCAGCCATAACTTATAGAGACTCCTAATCTGCATGAAAAATGCCTTATGTGGCTTGAAAATAATGGACATCTCTCAAAGCAAAGAAATTATTGATGGAACAGAGAATACACAAATATATATTGTCTCAGCCTACACGAGGGAAGGAAATATGAAAAAACATTATTTTACCATGTGGTTGCTGTAGGAACAAAAACATATTTTGCTCATGGAAAATGTGTAGGTGCTTCATATAAGCACACTTTTAGTTGTTAGTAATATAAAAATACGTAAGTGTCCCAGATGTGAATTTGGAGCAATTACTTTTGGATCAGTAGAACTGGGTGATATTAAGAAATCATACTGAAGTGATTTCAGAGTAGCTACGTGGCCTGCCTTGCAGAGGCTACATAACTTCTCTTACTTGCCCACTGCAGCAAGGCGAGTGAGAACACACGGAAACATGGACAGCAAAGCAAGTTTCAGAACTACAGACTTTAAAAAAGAAGTTTTGGAATACACCTCAATTATTTAGACTTGTATCCAATAATTATACCATATAACTCTATATTTTGGACACAGGTGTATATAATAATGCCTACAGATTGCATTTTTCCTCTTAAACTTCCTTCTTGAAATACACGTTTGGTTCTTCCTAGACAAGTTGAGAGACTATCTCATTATTTGACAGATTGCACTAATTGTACTAATTGTTGGTTCTATATTTTCTATTAAGGGTCTTTAGGAAAGTTCCAAATATATATATAAATATTTTCTATATAAGGTAAATGTCTTTCTCTTATTCACGATAGAGTATAAGGAAGGTCTTTTGAGGATCTCCTTTTAAATTATTTTTTGCATATCATGATTATTCATTTTAAAAAATTCCAGGGATTACTTTACGTATAGGACACCGCATTTTGCTTTTGGCCAAGAATTTTTAAGATTCTTTACAAACATTAACAACTGCTGTATGCTGATAACAGTCTTCACATCACTCTAGGGCATGGAAATATTATATATGCTCTTTCTGAGTGGAATGATTTGGTCATTTATGCTTATTAATTGGTGATAGCTCAGGGTATAAAAACTCAAGACTTCATTACATCCCATTCGAAAAGCCATCAGCTCTCCTCTTGGTAGTCGAAATAGGAGACTCGTTGTAGCATTAGTCTTTATAGTCGCGAGTGGAATATAAACGTATTTTAGTGGGGCTATAATCACAGCCCATGTGAGCAGGAGTGAAATCCCTTTCCAAACCAGGTTAACACGGGCACATTACGCCTCCACCAACCAAGCCTGCAACTCCAACATAGTTCCCAGAGGGGTCGTGAATGAACTCTGCTCGGCATGAATGAGACCTCTCCTTGGCAAGATGCAGGTATAACTTCAAAACCTTTGACACTAGTACAGGGCAATTAGCCTTTATACAGTGTTTTACAATCATCAGCTTATACATAAAACATCCTTATAAGCTATGTATTATAGTTCCATTTCACAGCTGTGAAAACCAAGAAAGCCGTTTACTCTTGAACTGAAGAGGTGGCCAATCTTGGTTCCTAGCCCTCTTGATGCCGATATTGACTGAAAGGCGGAGCTAAAGTGCTAACGTTAGGGAATGGCTTCTAGAATTCAATGATAAAGAAACTAGACACAAACTACAGGACAATGTAAGTTCTAAGAATTGAAATTCTTTCCTATTTCTATAGCATTCCATTGTTTAATTTATCCAGTTCTCCAGTGGAGGGACCACAGAGAATCAGCTTTGTGGATCCCATTTTCCTTCTGTTTTTTTTTTTTTTTTTTTTTTCCTTACTGTTCCCACGTATTCTTCCCCATTTTTCAACAGGTTAACTTCACTCTTGTCATTTTTTTATCCGCAAGAAGAAAAATTTAATACATAAATTTGAAAAGATTTGGGTGGCAAACACCAAAATTGAAGTCATTTTCCTATTCAAATTATAGTTTATTTTACCAGCTTCATGTTGGAGAAACGAACTTGGTTGCCCAGTTTTTATTTTTCTCTGTTACCTGCTTTAAAATTGCTCAGACTGTCTGAGCTAATGTATAAGAAAGAATCTACATCAGCTTGTGAGGCGAACCCACTTCAAATTCACTATGTTTCAGAGGGCGGAGGTATGGAAATACCCTATATGCAGAAGTCTTGGACTGGGGAATGAAACATGTTTTCTCATGTTTCTTTCTTTTTTTTTTTTAAGCTGTTTGACAAGTTTTGACCAAATATTAAAGTGACAGCGTGATCTGGGTCCTTGGTGACTCCAAGCCATGGACAGCTCCTGATTCAAAACATGAGACGTTAGATCTTCTACCATGCTTAGAAGGTTGTTTCTTGTTATATTAATTAAAATGAATTTGGAGTTATTTATGCACCATGCCAAATGGGATCATAAACTATTTAGAATAAGCAGCCCCCAACAAGGAAATAATGAAAACTATTATCAGGAATTTGAGAACTATATCATATCAGAAGTAGAGTTCTGATAGGTTGAATGTGGCAGATTCCTTCAATTCATTTTACATTGTTTTGCTTATACGTTAAAAAAAAAAAAATTAAGTCCCAAGTTATCTGTAAGGTGAATTTCCACAAATGAGATTTTCTTAATCTCACAGAATTTTGTTTTGACTTTATATCTATTCACATTTTAATTATGAGAGGCTGCTAATTCTTCATGGCCCATGGCTTCTCTGTATCATTTCAATAAAGAAATAAATTCTCTGGGAGAGTAACTTTAAAAGAAATTGGAAGGGAAAGATTTTATAATTTGGAGATCTTATGATATAGGGAACTTTTCCATAATGAGAAAATATTTGTCTTGCAAAGAATATTTGTCTTGCAATGTTGCTTTTATTTCACATGGAGTACATTAATATTTATAACATTTCAATTACTGTTCAGTTAAACAAAATGTTTACCGTAGACTTTGTGTAAAATTAGACAACACCTTTCATAAAACCACCCACATTTCCCACACATGGATCTTGCTTGTCTTCTTTTCTAGTCCAGTTTTCAGCTCACCCTTGCTTGAAAATTCACTCAAACAAATAATAAAAAGAGCTACTATTTGGAGCTATGTCTTATGTGCCAGACACTATAGTAAGTTCATCACGTATATCATTGCATTGATTCTCACAACTCAGAGTAGTAGGAATTATTATCTTCTTTTTAGGGATCTAGGGTACAGAGAGATTAATCCCCTGGCTTATGATCATGTTTGGAAAGTGGTGGATCTAGCTTGATATCAAGTTAGACTGGCACTAAAACACATGCTTTTAACCACTGCATTTTTCTTAGGTCAATCCATCCTTATAAAATATAATTTTGAAGAGAACAGAGAAGGGGTTAGGTTGAGGAAATATTGCTTCTCTCCATGTTTTAGGATAAATTGTTTAACCTACTAGATTCTTAAGTCATTTTCTAAAAAATGGAAGTAATCTCAACAGTTCGAGAAACCTCACAAATCATTCAGGAGTGTGCCTGGAATCTATTAGGTTAATAATTCTCAAATTTGAAAATCCACTCATTTATTCAACAAACATATACTGAGCACCTACCTGGTGATCTGATACAGGGGTGTGTCACACATACATGACCAAGGCCAATGAGAACTTGGCCTCCGTGACTCTTGCATTTTAGAATAGAAACGAATAATAAAAAAGCAACTCAAGTATCATCAAGATAATTTCAAACTATGAGAAGTTCAAGGAAAAAAAAGTGATAGAGAACAGAATGTACAGAGGCTACATTGATATAGGTCAGAATAAGCTTCTATCATCAGAAATTGTGAAGGTAAACAACTGAATAGAAAATAGAAAATTTTTATATATTATGTATTTTATATTACACAAATTTGGCACTCTGTATTTATTTCAAGAGCAAAATGATGTTTTGAATTACTGTTAAAATTACTGAAAGTCCTCCACAAATACTAAAACACAATCGATGATCCAAGAAGCTTAGTGTTGCTTATCCTGTGGCTTCATCTATTCCTCCTTATTCTGTCAGAGGGGAGAGCATTTGAGAAGGGATTAGCGAATATCCAGTTATTGGTAGGGGTATACCCTCCACTCTGTGAAGATCTTTCTAGAGAGTTTTAACAGAATGAAATGGGTTTAATCATTTACTTACAAGTTATTCATAATGAAAGCTAATCAGTTCTTAAATAAACACAGTATTCTGTCCTCCAAAGCAGTTGGGACATACCTGTAAGATTCTCTTCCTCTTCAAATGTCTATGTGTGTGTACATGTATGCACTGGTCTTTAAAATTTGGCAGAAAATAAGCAATGTTTAAAAATACAACATATAAGTCCATATAAGATAAATCAGAGCGTGAGGGGCCATTTCTCATCAGCGTTTTGGCATCAACACACATAAAGGTCTTTTCATAGTTAAATGGTCCATATGGTGATGACATTCCCATGAGTATAAGGTTGGCATCTATGCCATTTGAAAAATTAAAAATAAAATCATTGTGGAGCTGGAAATGTTTTCATCCTTTCAATTCCTTAGCTTGGATGTATGACTTAATTTCCAGAGTTATAGCACATTTTTCATATATTAATCTTGAGACTGTTGATTGTCTATTTTCTTCCAAGAAAAGCTGCATGGGCATTTGCCTCTCTCCCAGATCATCATCATTGATTCCATTTAGCCTCTGACTGTGATTACTTGCAGCTGGGGTCCATTTGCAACAACATTTTTATATGGTGTACAAGATTAGAGCAAACAAACTACTTTGACTACAGTATTCTCCAATTACATTAATTTTATCCACTGATGTCTTTATTTCCTTCCTTTCCAATTTAGCTGTGTAATGTGAAAATTGGCCCTATTTTTGTGCCTATTATGATGTTCTTAATCCTCTCTTTCTTCCCACATGATGTTAGTTTCATAAGAGGACTTCACAAACAAAGTCTTATAATGGGGATGAGTGGATTTTCCTTCTTATGGAAGAATCCCAAAGTGAAGACTGCAGTTAACTTTCTAAGCTGTGAGTTGGAGGGGACATGTTCTCAACATCTATTCAAGAAACATATAGCAGTAATATGATCTGACTCACCTAAACTTATCAGCTTTCCATGCCACAGAGCAGAGTCACAGACCTGATGAAATAAAGAAAGCTGTCCAAGGAATCATGGCTTGAGTGTAGCCAACTCTGCCTGAAGAATTAAAATAGAAAATACAAACTCCAAAAGATAGAAAAGGGAAACAAACAAACAAAAAATCACATTGCATATTCTGTCAAGTTGTAGAGAATCAAGGCAGTGCAGACTGTCCCCTGTATAATGATTCATGAAGGGGCCAGGAAGTCTCCCTGAGACATAGTGTTCCCTTGCATGAAGAAATACAAGAAAATACCACATCAGAAAAATAATGGCCAAAATACAATTAAAATGAGACTTGTGTTGTAAGAGTCAAGAAATAAATATTGAAGACATGCATTAAGATACTTAATGTATGTTGACAGTAGTTAAGTGGCTGTATGATGTATAAGAATATTGTTAAAGTGGTAGATCATGAGGTCTGATCACAAGGCAAAAATATTTTTATTTTATTTTGTATCTATATGAGAAGATGGATATCAACTGAACTTACGGTGTTAGTCATAACAGTACAGATCTTCCTTGGCTCACCATGGGGTTACGTTCTAATCAACCCAATGTAAGTTGAAAATATCATAAGTCAAGAATACCTTTCATACCTCTATCTACTGAACATCATAGCTCAGACTAGCCTACATCAAATGTGCTCAGAACACTTACATTAGCCTCCAATTAGTCACAATCATCTGACACATAACCTATGTTATAATAGTGTTGACCAAACACAAAGCCTCTGGTAAAATCAAGTGTCGACTATCATGTAACTGATTGAATAGTACACTGAAAGTGAAAAACAGAATGCTTGTCCGGGTGCAGAATGGTGGTGGGTGTAGCAGTTGTTACCCTGTTGATTGTGTGGTTGCCTGGGCACTGTAGCTCACTGCCACTGCCCACAATCACGAGAGAGGATCAAATTATACATCGCATGCCTGGAAAAAGATCAGAATTCAAAATTTGAAGTATGGTTTCTACTGAATGTCTATTGCTTTCACATCATCATAAAGTTAAGAAGAAATTGTTAAGTCAAATCATCGTAGGTTAGGGACTGTCTGTATGTGTAAATCAAAGCATTATGCTGTATACCTTAAATTTATGCATTGCTACATGTCAATTATACCTCAAAAAAAAAACTGGAAAAAATAGCTGTATGATAGAAGATTTATGTGCCCAAGAGAAGAAAATTAAAAATAAATAGTTTTGTCACTAAAAAAGATACTTAATATAGCACCCATTATCACTTATACATATACATACATATGTATACATATTTTGTATATATAATATACATAGTTTAGATATACATATTTCATATTTCACATATACATATATAGACTTTAGACTTTTTTTAATTGGGTAAGTGCTGTTCAATCAGAATTCAAATATTTTGTTGGTCTTGTATGAGGTACCTCTCACACGACTTCCTGGGTTTCTTGAGTCCAAATATTGTAAAAGAAGATTATCATAGGACAATTAGAAGAACTATATAAATATGCCAGCTCCATGTTAGTATAGTTAATTATATGTTATATAATGGCGAAGCCTCTGCTACTCATAATAATCAGGATATGTACAAATATGCCTGACTTAACATCACCCTTGGGGCATTACAATCATCTGAAACATCAGTTATACTCCAGCTGCAACCAGCAAATCAAATGGTCATTGTTGTTGTTATTGAAACTCACCATTAACCTTCTAGTACAAGAAGGGAAGCCCCGTGACAAGGAAGAAGCCCTTGAATTTGCGTTCTTGAGTCTGGGATCTGACTTTGCTCTACCTAATGACAAAACCTAATGACCTAATGACCTAATGACAAAACAAAGATTTAGGTCTTCATTGCTCCTCTATAAAGCAATAGGTATCAGTCAACTCTATTCCAGCAGTTGTGGTTTCCTCCCATTTTTGTCTCTATGTTTCTAACAATATACTTGCTAACAGAATAAAACACGATTATCTTAAAGGGAAGTAATTTCTTCTTTCACTCACTCTCTTTATCCTTTTATTTCCCTTTGTTTTTGATTGGATTCTATATTCCTTTAAGATTTTATATTTGAGGGGAGCCTGGGTGGCTCAGTGGGTTAAAGCCGCTGCCTTCGGCTTGGATCATGATCCCAGGGTCGTGGGATCAAGCCCCATATCGGGCTCTCTGCTCTGCGGACAGCCTGCTTCCTCCTCTCTCTCT
>RCUC01125704.1:0-11901 GCA_003697995.1 Taxidea taxus jeffersonii | reverse complement strand
TTTTTTTTTTTCTTTTGAGAGAGAGAGAGGTAGCCAGAGAAAGCACTATCAGCGGGGCAGGAGGGAGAGGGAAAAGCAGACTCCCCACTGAGCTGGAAGCTGGATTGGGGACTCGATCCCAGGACCCTGGGATAATGACCTGAACCGAAGGCAGAGGCTTCATGGACTGAGTCACCCAGATGCCCCGAAATAACTCACTTTTAAAGGAGGAATATAGGTGAAATAAGATTAGCCATGGGTGCTCATTTGTTTAAGCAGAGTGGGAGTTCCCTGTAGTATTCTTTTTATTTTTGTAAAAGTTTGAAATTTTCTGTAATAGAAGTTATTGGGGTTATTGTTCTGTTTTATTTTATTGTAAATTCCTTTCTAAATAGGATCTCCACAGATTTCTTCCAGTTTATGTCTTATACTCTAATAGTTTCAGAGAGTCTTTGTCAGTACTCTGACTTGCATTTTTCTTATTTAATCAAACTTTAGATTTAGAGTCTTATGAAAACAGGGAAGATCCTGAGGTTCGGATCCACTGGCAAAATAGCAAAATCAGGAAGTACCTGCAAAGGCTTGCCTATTATGTAAAAATCTGTGCTTATAAATGTGAGCAATTAGGACATGTTTAATGCAATAAAACATCTACAGGAAAATACAATAGTTTATTAGTTCATTTTATTTTATTTTATTAGGTCATTCTAAAAATATATTTATTATATTATTGTATATATATTAATATTTTATTTTATTAGGTCATTTTATTATTTTTTTTTAAGATTTTATTTATTTATTTGTTAGAGAGAGCGAGCACAGGCAGACAGAGTGGCAGGCAGAGAGAGAGGAGGAAGCAGGCTCCTCACCAAGCAAGGAGCCCGATGCGAGACTCGATCCCAGGACGCTGGGATCATGACCTGAGCCGAAGGCAGCCGCTTAACCAACTGAGCCACCCAGGCGTCCCTTATTAGGTCATTTTATTTGGTCAGGGGTAACAGGCGCTCTTGTGGTGACGGCTTTTTTCCAGTCTCAGGTACTGCTGGTATCTTTAGTGACATAGCTGTATCTGCTTCAGTAAATTAATGCTCCCATTAGCGTAGAATTCTCTGTTATGAACAAAAGTGGGTCAGAAGCTAGGCACAGTAGAAAGAGGAAGGGCAAAAATGGAATCGGTGTGTAATTAATGAGGACAGTAAAGGGTGGCTGATCGGACTGTAGGATTCACGATGCCCGTGAACTCGGCGCTGGCCTCACTAACCACGGTGCTTTCCAGAGGACTCCTGTCTGTCCGCACTACCTCACTGTCAACTCCAGGAAATCCCAGATCCCTAGGTTTAGCAAAAAAATAAAGCCTGCCTGCTAAATCCCAGTACCATATCCCAGACTATAAGAATGCCCCACACATTTCTCACAGTCTAGGCAGTGTGTATACAGAAGAAATTACTGGGTCCCTCTTGACATTGGTACATACTGCAGTCTCAGCATGGGACCTCCCAGCTGGCCGGTGCTTCTGCGTGACACCTTCCTCTCCTTCAGCTACAATTTTCTGCCAGTCGCCAGACCTGTAAATGATTCTTCCTTGCTTAAAAAGTGGTGTCCCTTGGGCGCCTGGGTGGCTCAGTGGGTTAAAGCTTCTGCCTTCGGCTCAGGTCGTGATGTCAGGGTCCTGGGATCGAGCTCCACATCAGTCTCTTTGCTCATCGGGGAGCCTGCTTCCCTTCCTCTCTCTCTTCCTGCTGCCTCTCTGCCTACCTGTGATCTCTGTCAAGTAAATAAATAAAATCTTAAAAAAAAAAAAAAGTGGCATCCCTCAGTACTCAACTGAAATTTGCACGTGCCTGTAAAACCGTGGCTAATCTGCACAGAGCGAGAGAGAAGAGCTGGCATCTGAGTGACAGCCCCATAGTGAACTAACGAGTATCTGTTACTAATGGAGTTGTCGGTCCAAGTTCTTGATGCACACTCACCCTTGAGGTCCGGGGCCACCACACACAGATGTGGCAGGTGGTTTAGGTGGAAAGTGCCGCTGACATTCTGCGTCCCACTCACAGAGCCAAGCAAGCCCTCCGAGGTTGGGCCCAGGCCTCTCAAGGGTGGCTTTCTTGGGATGCACACAAATGCAGCCTGTGAGCTGGTGACCACCCTGGTGAATTCCATGATACCACCCACGGTTTGCAGGCGAAGAAACCAAACCTTAGAGAGAGGTCGCTAACTTGTCCTTACAGATCGTGAAGTGGTGAGAATAGAACCGGACCCCGGGTCTGCCTGAGTTCAGAATTCCTGCTTTCTCTGCCCCCCATGCTCCTCTCGCAGGTGGAATTTTCTTCTACTGAACCTCCGGGTCTAAGGCACCTTGTATCTACCTCTAATACTGTACTCCACTTGCTTGTATGTCCACCCACCCCATATCCTGTGAGCTCTTCCAGAACAGGTCCTGGCCTTCTTTGCATCCTTAGGATCCAGCAGAGGACCGGTACTTTGTAGGATTAGTGAATGCAGACAAGGTTAAAGCAAATCCTAAGGCTGCAAGGTAGACACCCCTTCACTTATGTTGATCAGCAGGACTCCTTCCTAACCCTCAAGGCCCACCCCGAGCTCCTTCCTTAGCACCTGACAGTGTTGCACAAAACAAATCTCTTTCCTCGGCTACAGCACTCTCTACAGCTGTGACTGATAAGCCAACAAAATGGGTGCAGTTGGCAAAGGTATCAAAAAAGAATAAAACACAGTTCTAATCCTGTAACTAAGAACAGTTTACAGTATTGTCCTGTATAATTTCCATGACCCTCTGCCATTTGGTTATCTGCCCAATTCACATTCTTTGACACTATTAAGTATGTTGCCTGGTTTTACTTTCTTGTCAATCAGAGTGTGAGGCTCTTCATTTGAATTGCTTCACCAGTGAGTATGAACTATAAAACTGCTCAATTTGCTTTATGAAAGCTTGGTGTTTTATTTTATAATAATTTTTCAGTTCTGTTTGAATTACTATGTGCAAGTTCCCAGGCACAGCCACGTATTACTTTATGTATTCCCTTTTTTTAAAAAAACAAAAGTTATTTGCATGCAAATTACGAAGTTTCCTTGCGAGAAAAAGCTGAAGGCATTGTTCATAGAGGGGGAAAGTCCCCTCCTTCATTTAAAATTGCTGTTCAAGACTTCGCTTATATCCAGCAAGTGATGGAATCAGTATGTTCACGAAAATATGCATCCTCTTTGATGCCCCTGTGCTGTTTTAATTGTCTCTTAACCCTTCCAAGAGGCAGAATCCCTGCATCTCTGTCCAGCTCACCGTTTGCTTTGTCAAATTGCTATTTCAAAGCGATTGGGGTTTTATGTCCTTTGTAATTTTCTTTAACTCTTTACTAAAAGGATTCTTTTCCACCCTTTCTATCAGCACTGAGGTTGTTTATCGAAGTGTTTCACTTTGCAATGACCTCAGGGCTAAGACAATTGGCGCTCACAATTCTGAGATGGCTGTCTCACACAATGCTGTAATGACCAACTTATGAGGAAGGCAGTAGGAAGCAAAGGGGAAGGAAGGCATCGTTCTTTCATACCCTGGGTTTTTTTTTTTTTCTTTTGGCATTCAAAATTAATAAAAACATGCGTTATTATAAACCAGATGTTGGACTGGTCTCTGGCTGAATAAATCCACATTGAATGGGGTAGGAGTGAAATATGTGTCAGGAGATCAAGGATCTCGTACTCATGAAAGAATGCTTATAATCTATTATTACAATTTTACTATGGCCTCTTGATAAAATGCTCTACTCTTTGGGGAAGATTCAGCATGCTTATTTCAAAGACAGTGTTTCCAATTCTCTGCCCCTAACAATCCTACTGATTTGGGGATTTAATGAATCCAAAGTAGTCTTAAGTTTAAAATAGAATATTTATAGCATTTGCCAAATGAACAAAACGGAACATTCATTTCTACTGAGAATTTTAAGTATCCTTATGTATAATTGTTAGTCAAAGAAGAGCATCAAGGAGAAAATAAATCTTAAGAGAAAGTGAGAGACCGCTATCAACTTACTGGACTTAGTTTTTTGTTTTTCATAAGGAAATATATGTCCATTTATTATTTATATTTATTATTTTATAGCTGATTTAAGTATTTGGAAACAAGAACATTTGTTTCATAAATTACCAAAGACATGTTCCTTTAGTTTTATGATAGTCTCCGGGCCCCTTTTCATGAGTTCCCCAATGTACCCCAGATATGGCCAGTGTTTATTCGCCTACCTCTGCATGTATTATCTTTGTCCCCCTCTTAGCAAGACAGTTGCTCTTCCAGAATGGACCCATTCTCTTTATTTATTTATTTTAAATTGAGGTATAATTGACCTAAAACATTACACTGGTTCCAGGTGTGCAACATAATGATTCAATATCTGTATACGTTGCAAAATGATCACCATAATAAGTCTAGTTAACAACTGTCCCTATACAGAGTGATGTTTTTTCTTGTCAGGAGAACTTTTAAATATGCATACAGTCGTGTTAATTATAGTCAGTATGTTGTACATTATGTTGCCATGACTGATTGGCTGGAAGTTTACTAAACCCCTTTTGCCCCCCTTATCCATTTTACCCACTTTCCAACCCCTGCTTCTGGTAACTACCAGTCTATGAGTATGTTTTTTTTTAGATTCCACCTATAAATGAGACCATATCGTATTTGTCTTTCTCTGATTGACTTATTTAGCATAATGCCCTCAAGGTCCATCCTGACAAATGGCAAGATTTCACCCTTTTTTATGGCTAAATCATATTCCACTGTATGTAGTGACTATATATGTGTGTATGTATGTACGTGTGTTTGTGCATGTGTGTAGACCCTATCTTCTATATCCATTCACACTTGGGTTGTTTCCATGTCTCGGTCATTATAAGTAATGCTGCAGTGAACATGGGGGTGTTCTCATTTTCTTTGGATAAATACCCAGAAGTGAGATTGCTGGATCATAGGGTATTTCATTTTTAATTTTTGAGGAACATCTGTGTTGTTTTCCGTAGTGGTTGCACCAGCTTTCATTTCTACTAACAGCACGCACAGGTTCCCTCTTCTCCACATCTTCCCCAACACTTCTCAGTTCTTGCCCTTTTGATACTAGCTTCTAACAAGTGTGAGGTGAAATCATGCTGTGGTTTTGATTTGCCTTTCCCTGATAGTTTGTGATGTTGAGTATCTCTTCACATGTCTGTTGGCCATCTCTGTATGTCTCCTTTGGAAAAATGTCTGTTCAAATCCTCTGCCCATTTTTTAATTAGATTGTTTTTGTGGGCTTTTGTATTTTTTTGCTTTTGTCTTTTGTTTTTGCTTTTGAGTTGTAGGGGTTCTTTATATTTTTTGGCTATTAAACTCTTACTAGATATATGATTTGCAGATATTTTTCTCTCAGTAAGCTGCCATTTCATTTTGTTGATGATTTCCTTTCCTGTGCATAAGCTTTGTAGTTTGATATAATCCCACTTGCTTACTTTTGCCTTTGTTACCTTTGCTTTTAGAATCAGGCTAAGACTGACTTCAAGGAGCTTACTGTTTTCTTCTAGGAGTTTTATGGTTTCAGATCTTACATTCAGGTCTTTAATCCATTTTTAAATTCTTTTTGATATGTGGTGTAAGATAGGGTCCAGTTTCGATCCTTTGCATGTGGCTGTTCAGTCTCCCCAGCACCGTTTGTTGAAGGGGAATATCCTTTTCCAATTGTATGTTTTTGACTCTTTCATCATAAATTAATTGACCATATGTATGTGGGTTGATTTCTGGGCTGTGTTCTGCTCCATTGATCTATGTGTCTATTTTTATGCCAGTATCTGCTCTTTTTTTTTTTTAAGATTTTATTTATTTATTTGACAGACGGAGATTGCAAGTAGGCAGAGAGGTAGGCAGAGAGAGAGGAGGAAGCAGGTTCCCTACCGAGCATAGAGCCCAATGCGGGGCTCAATCCCAGGGCCCTGGGATCATGATTCGAGCCGAAGGCAGAGGCTTTAACCCACTGAGCCACCCAGGCGCCCCAAAAAGGCACTCTTTTGACTACTAGAACTTTATAATCTGGTTTGAAATTAGGGAGCATGAGGCCTCTAACTTTGTTCTTCTTTCTCGAGATTTCTTTGGCTATTTAGAACTTTTTGCATCGAACTGCTTATTTTATAAATGAGAAAAGGAAAATACATTGTCAAGTGAACTTGCATATTAACATTTTAATCTTCAGAATGAGGACGTATATTATAACAGTAGTACTCTAGCTTTCTGACCCTTTGACTGCCATGTTAATATGCCTCTAACCAACAAAATGTAAACCTGTCAACACCAGTGAATTTATACCTCACACCCAGCTGGTCTACAGAAAGTCTTAGGAGGTTACAACTCTTAACCATAGTGGCTAATTCAGTGTTTTGTGTGTATTTAGCTCTCCATACTTTTTTTGGATGTGATGTGTAAGCTGTCTTTTTCTTGATTAGGAGTTTAATTATTGAGTCTAAAACTGCAATGTAGGTGTCATCCCAGATGATCTGTGGACATCCTTGATCAAGTCCTTTAGAAGCTGACATACATAACTTGTGTGTAAATTATCACTGTGTAGGGCGCCTGGGTGGCTCAGTGGGTTAAAGCCTCTGCTTTCAGCTCAGGTCATGATCCCGGGGTCCTGGGATCGAGTCCCGCATCGGGCTCTCTGCTCAGCAGGGAGCCTGCTTCCTCCTCTTCTCTCTCTGCCTGCCTCTCCATCTACTTGTGATCTCTCTCTGTCAAATAAATACATAAAATCTTTAAAAAAAAATTATCACTATGTAAATGACTCAAGAAAATGGCAGCAGTTTTCCTGAATAATTTTTATAATTTTCCTTCTGGCAAATGGATATTTTCTTTTCTGTATTTCTGACCTATAATTTTAAAGGAAAAGTCAATCCTACAGCAATATTAAAAAGGATATACTTTCTAGGGGTGCCTGGGTGACTCATTCGGTTAAGCATCTGACTCTTGTTCTCAGCTCAGGTCTTGATCTCAGGGTTGTGGGTTCAAGTCCCACAATGGGCTCCCCACTGGGCGTGGAGCCTACTTTAAAAATATATACATAGGGACGCCTGGGTGGCTCAGTTGGTTAAGTGGCTGCCTTCGGCTCAGGTCATGATCCCAGCGTCCTGGGATCGAGTCCCACATCGGGCTCCTTGCTCGGCAGGGAGCCTGCTTCTCCCTCTGCCTCTGCCTGCCTCTCTGTCTGCCTGTGCTTGCTCTCACTCTCTCTCTCTCTCTCTGACAAATAAATAAATAAAATCTTTAAAAATATATATATATATGTATATATATACTTTCTAGGAAGAATGAATGTCAAAAGGTTTTATTTAAAGAAATAAGCACAACCTCCACTGTTTTGGCAGACAGATTATAGACATTAAATTGGGTGATTCACAATGGCATGTTGATCTTGTTTCCTGCAGTTCAGGTATATACTGGCCGTCATTAGATGACTCAGGTATAAACCACATTGTTCACTTCGTGTCATTGCAGGGGCTCCCTAGGGATTAGTTTTTCAGTCTAAATAAGTATCTATTCAAATCTTTGGCCTGTTTTTTGATTGGGTTGTTCACCCTTTTTATTATTGAATAGTAAGAGTTCTTTATTATACTCTGGATACTAGACTTATCAGATATATGATTTGAAAATATTTTCTCTTCCTGTACGTTGTCTTTTCATTTTCTTGATATCCTTTGAACACGCAAAATTTTTGAACTTTGAAGTCCAGTTTAGTGATTTTTGTTGTTGTTGTAACTGCTTGTGCATTATGTCTCAGCGTCATTGCCACATCCAAGATCAAAAGATTGATACTGACGTTTCCTTCTAAGTTTTACACTTTAGCTCTTGCAAATAAACCTTTGATTCATTTTAAGTTATTTTTGTTTTCATTTTGAGTAAATTTTTATTAGTGGTGTGAGGTCAGGATCCGATTTCATTCTTTCACATTTGGATACCCAGTATCCCAGCACCGTTTGTTGAATAAGACTATTCTTTCTGCCTTAAATGGTTTTGACACCCTTGGCAAAAGTAAGTTGACCAGAAATGCATGGATTTATTTCTTGACTTTCAGTTCCACTCCTTTGGTCTATATGTCTGTCTTATTACTATGACATGGTTTTGATTAGTGTAACTATATAGTATATTTTGAAATCAAGAAATGTGAATCTTCACCTTTGTTCTTTTTTAAGATTATTTTGACTGTTTGGCATCCCTTGCCTTTCCGTATGAATTTTAGGGTCTTCCCCTCCCCATTTCTGTAAAAAAATCATTGGAATTTTAAAAAGGATTGCATTCGATCTGTAGATCAGTTTGGGTAGTATTGCTATTGTAATTCCTTTAATGAAGTCTTAACACTCCAGCTACTTGAATGGATATCCACTATGAAATGATTCCATTTTTACCCCATGTAGGAGGGTTACTGCTTAGAAGTAGAAGGCAAATTAATTTAGCAAACTGTCACCTTTTACTCCAAATTTTGCTCGACAACTGTGACACATCAGTAGTTTTTGTCTGTTCTTGTGCCATTTTTCTTCTTTGTCTCTGTGTGTGGACACCTCGACCAAGTGGCTGAAGCTCAAAGCGACGCCTCCCACAGCAAGCTCTGCCTGTTCCTGGACGATCCAGGACGGGTCTCAAGTTGCTTCTCAATTCACCAGCTCTAATGTATGGTCCTGTCATTTGAATCAAAATCCAAAAAAGAAATCTTTAGTAACTAAAAATGACCGAGGAGTAAAGCCTGACCACAGCGGTGGCTGCTAGACTCCTTCCCGGCGTACAACCCTCCAGCAGTTGTGTCCTGATTTTTTTTTTTTTCTTTTGGTAGAGTCTTGGGAACAACTAGTGATTTTGAGACTGGAAGAGGAGCTGGTTATTTTGCCCTTCACAAGCAAGTGCCTTCAAGGTTTATATTTTGAAAGAGGAGAAAAAGTGTAGTAGATCTGTCACCCTGGATTTGGAGGTGCATTGAAGTTGAGATTAATTTTGAAATACATTTCCACAAAGGCTGGCAATGAGATGAATGTGTTTGCGTGTGAGACGGAGTGTGCAAGAATGTTAATTCACCTCTTGCTGTTTAACTCAGGAACAAATTTTGCAGTGCATTCCCCTACTGAGCCTTACCTTTTGTGAACTGTTCTCCTGTCATCCCTGTGATGGGCTTCTTGAGAAAGTAAGTCATAGACAGTAGGGTACGTACCTGCTCAACAACAAGAGATCAGTCCACTAACCTCTTTTAAGTTATGAGGCAGTCGTACAAAGGAATGTTGACCGGCTACGAATGTAAACACTATCCAGAGATAGTCTTTTGGACTTTGAGTCAGAAACAGGTGATCAAAGGCCCAACGCCAGGGGTGTTACTTAATTACAACTATTGTTCACAGATGTATCAACCTAAGACAGTGAGTTTAAAATAGTCTATTTAATGTTTTTGATTTTTTTTTTCAAGATTTCATTTGTTAGAGAGAGAGGCGAGCACAGGCAGGGGGAGCAGCAGGCAGAGGGAGAAGCAGGCTCCCCACGGAGCAAGGAGCCATGTGGGACTCCATTCCAGGATCCTGGGATCATGACCTGAGCTGAAGGCAGACCCTTAGCCGACTGAGCCACCCAGACATCCCAAATGTGTTTAATTTTGTATAAATATTATTCATTTACATATGCTTATTAAAACATGAGTTAAATTTTCTGTGCCTTTCCTCTTGGTTTGGGGGCACTTAGATGAGCCTGCCCATCTCCTACAAGCAGAGAGAAAAACCACGTGTTCAGCTTCCTCTTTCACATTGAACTTGGTAAGCCTGGTCCCAAGATGCACAGAGACCATAGATATTATCCTCTTAGAGAAGGAAGAGGGGACAGCAGAAGCAATAGCCTGAGCCAGCTGGGCCGTGGCACACTCTTCATCTCTTCTCTTTCCGAGGCTGTAATAGTGACACGGTTGCTCTGAGGCTCTAGTGAGTTGCTTCTGAAGCTTTGCCAAGTTATGAAGGAACTTTTGGGGCCATGAGCAGTGGAGGGCTGGGAGTACAGGAGGGAACATCTCTCTCTCTCTCTCTCTCTCTTTTTTTTTTAGATTGTATTTATTTGTCAGAGAGAGCACCAGCAGGGGAGCAGCAGGCAGAGGGAGAAGCTCCCCCTGAGCGGGGAACCTGATACGGGGCTCCATCCCAGGACCCTGGGATCATGACCTGAGCCGAAGGCAGACGCTTACCCAACTGAGCCACCCAGGTGTCCAAGGAGGGCACATCTCTTATTAAAATGTATATATTTATTAGCATTTCATACTGTTTTTATTTAGGAAACTCCAGAAGCAAACCAAACTTCACATTCTGTGTTTGGGGTGAGGGCTAAGGGGAGGTTGCAAGCAAGATTGCTGTTCAGAATTCTAAATTAGTCACTCTTCTGCCAAAAGCCTACCTTCATCTTGTCGATTACTAAGACTTAAAAGAATTAAAATGGGTTTACTCTCAAGTGGTAGTCAGTATATTTGGTAGTAAGGAAAATTGCCAGGCCCCTGGGTGGCTCAAGTGGGTTAAGCCTCTGCCTTCGGCTCAGGTCATGATCTCAGGGTCCTGGGATGGAGCCCCGCGTCGGGCTCTCTGCTCCTCGGGAAGCCTGCTTCCTTCCTCTTCTCTCTCTGCCTGCCTCTCTGCCTATTGTGATCTGTCAGATAAATAAATAAAATCTTCAAAGAAAAAAAGAAAAAAGATAAAAAGGAAAGTTGCCAGACATGCCCTTTTTGTTACAACATCTACCATAAGAAAAGTATTATGTATCTAGCTGGATGGCAAAGTATTAATCATTCATAATGTGGCCTTTCTGTACTACTTTAAAACTGTTTTCTTTACCTAAAGACTGTGACCAAATAACACATGCTTCTTGCTGTTTGTACGTTTCCAATATACCAGTAAGTATTTTCTAAAATGTTTACATATGAAACTTTGTTATTATGGTTAATAGTTACAATTTTTTTTATTGTTATAGTTCTCTATTATCAGATTTTATCAAAAAAAAAAAAAAAGGAAGTTCTCAGTCAAGTCACCGCTCAAAGAATTTATAAGCGGTACTAGAAGTTTTCAGAGTTATATCTGTAGTGCTCACTTGAGCACATCTCCTAAAATTGGAACAACACAGAAAAGATTAGCACGCCTCCCACACAAGTATGAGATGCAAATTTACGAAGTGTCCCCTATTTTTTATTTTATCTCACTTACATCTAGAGAAAGACTAGAGGCATCTAGAGTAATACATTCACAAAGACTAAAAATAGAATAATAGTTGTCAGTTCCTGAGGGAAGGAGGGAATGAGGAGTTTACTTGTGATCTCTGTCTGTCAAATAAATAAAATATCTTAAAAAATGGTTAAAAAAGTAAGGTTTATGTTTACATATTTTTACCACAATAAAAGAAAAGGACATATGCATATCATTTTCTACCTTGAATAGCAAAAGGATCCAAGAATTAATCAAAGGAGTTGGATCTTTTTTTTTTTTTTTAAAGATTTTATTTATTTATTTGTCAGAGAGAGAGGGGGAGAGAGCGAACGAGCACAGGCAGACAGAGAGGCAGGCAGAGGCAGAGGGAGAAGCAGGCTCCCTGCTGAGCAAGGAGCCCAATGTGGGACTCGATCCCAGGACGCTGGGATCATGACCTGAGCCGAAGGCAGCTGCTTAACCAACTGAGCCACCCAGGCGTCCCAAAGGAGTTGGATCTTAATGAGTATTTATTAAACACCAGATTCTATGCTCAGATATATTGCGGGCATGGGGCACAGTCTTCCCTACTTAGAATCTGCCTGCAGAGACTTGGGGGAAATGGAGTTGGGAAGCAGGCCGTACTCATTCAGCCGAGGGATGTTGATTCCCTTGTCTCTTGGTATTAGGTAGTAACAAATAGCCATTGTC
>RCUC01125703.1:0-28848 GCA_003697995.1 Taxidea taxus jeffersonii | reverse complement strand
AGGAAGGAAGGAAGGAAGGAAGGAAGGAAGGAAAGAAGGGAGGGAGGGAGGGAGGGAGGGAGGGAAGGAAGGGAGGGAGGAAGGGAGGAAGAAAGGAAGTAGGGAGGGAGGAAGGAAGGAAGGAAGTCGGGGAGGGAAGGAGGGAGGGAAGAGAAGAATGAACAGGCAAGCAAGAGGGGCCTGAGATTACTCCAAAACATAGGTTTTGATGTGAAATCTTGTTGAACCTTCTTCTCTTTCTCCTTTTTCAAATCAAAGTCCCAAGGATTTGGCAAGCTAGTATGAGAAATGTGTGTTTGTTTCTGACCAAGTAGACAATGAGAGTGATTTTCTAGCCAGTTCTACCTGAATATCAGACCCATAGATCCATGGTGCCTTAGTCATAAGCCAGCAGGGTGTGTGGGGTGAGGTGGGGGGTGAGGGTGGGGAGGTGGACATCAGGGGATCCTGCACATGGAGCTGCCAGCGAAGTTTCCTTTCCTGCACATGATAGCAGGGCTCCATCTCACCTCTCTTTAAAATGAGATTTCTGGATCAACTCTGTTGTTCCCACAAATGGACATTTACATAACTGAGCAGAAAAAAAAGCCAAGAAATAACTGCCTTTGGCTGGTGGCTTTCTAGGAGAAGTGTTCAGCTTCAAAGGTTTTATAATCGCCTTCACTTTCAATGTAATAAAAAATCACTGACTTATTTTCTTTATAAGAAAAAATAAATAAGGTAAATAGGAACTATATGTCATTCACTTTTTAAATTATTTGCTGCTGCATACTACAATACTCTTATTTAAGCTGAGTTTCCTCAGACCCCGAGAGAAGGGTGAGGGGAATTTAGGGGCATTCACACACCTGCAGAGTTGGATATATTTATGATGTGTCCTAATGTGCCTAGAATGTTCTGCTCTTATCAGTCTTCCTGGTCAGAAACACCCAGGGATTAGGGCTCGGCTAATCAGCTTCTTATAGCCTAGTCACCTCCTAAATATTTCCACTGTGTTTCTTCCCAACTACAAGCCTCAATTCCCCTCCTCAGTGCTCCTGAGAGAGTAAGTGTTCCCATTCAAACTGTGAAGACCAAGGAAACCATCTTTGTGGGAAACATGTGACCATCAGTACACAGAGCTTCCTAGAGAGAAGGACAAAGGGCAAACACTCAGCTCTGGACAGGAATGAGGAAACCCAAGAATTTCGTGCCCAGGCCTTTCTGTCTCCCACCTGGTTCTAGGGGTCTGACACTCTTAAGCAGGGGATGAGTAAGGGGGAAAATAGGACTGACTTTTAACCTCTAATAACCTGGAAAACTTGTAAACCCTTAGGGTCCCAGGCGGCACCAAAGATCCAATGAATCAGGATTTTGGTGGGTAGTTTTCTGAAATACATATTTTGTAAAGCTCCATATATACAGGTAAGGTTGCAAAACTTGTCCTACCTTCTTAGTACCAAGAAGTGGGCCCTCAGACTTCACAAAAGATCAGTGTTTCTGCCTCCCTCCTTGACTCTCAACCTACAGGTGGAAGTGTGTGTGTGTGTGAGACAACCTTCCCTCCTTGAGGTGCAGGTGAGAACGCCAACAAGATGTCAAATGTCACATGCCCTTTAGATGAAAGGCTGAAGAGTGGTCTGCTCCCCTCACGTGGAGCTCCACTGGCTTCTTAGTAGAGAAAAAGACCCAAGGGCCAGCTACTGAAGACAGTGTATTGTTTTTTTTCTCAAGTAATGCAGACTTCTGATCTGCACAGCTTTGAGAAGACGCGTTGGGAGCATCAGAGCAGTTTGCTGAATGGAAGACAGCTAGGAGGGGATCTAATGAGAGCCTCCCCCTCACGAAGCCAGAAGAAAAGAAGGCTCATTTCAGCTCTGTTTGAATAACTGATGGGTGAACCCTGAGAGTAAATGACCTGATTCCTCTGGCTGTAGAAGACGTACAAGATATTTCTGTTCCTAGGCAACAGACAGATGCCTTTATTTCTCGTCATTGCTTGGGCCAGGATAATTCAATTCCGTTTCCCTTAGAGCCCAGCCTCTGCTTCCTACCTATCTGCAGAGCAGAGCCTGAGACAGTGCCCTGTCCCTTCCCTGAGGCTATCTCACACGCAGACAACGATTTTTCTGAAAGACTCGATCCTGTTCTTTTTGGGCATGAGGAAAAGAACATAATCTAGAACGCCATCTGCCATCCTGAAATAGCCCATAGTGGCACTATTTTTACCCGGCAATTATCAAACAAATGGAGTCATTTGAAAGAGTCACAGCTGTTCCTCAGTATTATCTCAGTACAAATATGACACAGTGCGTGCTGATTTTGTTTTCTGCTTTGTGTCTCATGTACACAGAGGCAGTGATAATTTCTCAACCTCCCATCAGAACACAAGTCAAAGTGTGTACTCTACAAGTGAGTCACTCTCGGGCAAATTAAAAATCTCTCGTTATCTTGATTACATGGTCGGGGTTTCGCTAAATGTGATTCTCATTTAGAAAGTGAATGTACTGAACTCTAGATTTCAGAGTGAATGCTAGGAAGCTTTTTAATCCCAGAGAAAACATCAAGTTCTGTCCTGGTTAAATGCAATGTAAAAAAATGTTTGGTATTCATGATAGATATAGATATAGACACAGAGAGATATATGTATAGATACAGATAGATGAGCATTTTGGTATACATAATATATATGTATGTGAGCATTTTTAACAAAGAAGCAAAATTCTGCAAAATGGATCCTATTTTTCTATTAACAACCTTCATCATAAAACCAGGAAGGTACCTGACTGAAATAAATATATCTAGTAAACGGAACACACCCATTCACACATGCGTGCTTGCGTTTGTATGTGCGCACATGCACGCACACACAGGCCACCCTATCAAAAACACTTCTCATTCTCTTTGTCCACCTGCATCTCAACCCTGTTTCTATGTATATGGAATTTCCCAGCCTAATGAGGCAGGGCTCACCTCCCACAGTGACAGTGAAAATGCCAAAAACTTGTTCTCCCAGCTTCCTAACCAATCAGATGAGCCCACCCAAGAATACAGAGATCACCCAGAGCTCCCTCTGGGAACAGAGATGCTAAAAAGAATCCAGAGCTCCACCACGGCTGGGCACGGGCATGCAGGGTTCGGTACCAACAGTGCCCAGGGTGCACACTGCAGTGTCCATCATTCTGTAGTAACAGGAGTGTCACTACAACAGAGTAGCCACTCTGCAGGCTAACTCAGGCTCCGTCCCTGACCACATAGCCACAGCCGGGCTTTCCAGCCCTCAAAGACACCCTGGTGAGCCCGGTGACATGCTTCCAAACAACTCATTTGCTGCTTAAACCAACCAGCCCTGGCTGATTGCTATAACCAAGAACCCCGAGTCAACAAGTACTTTTTTCATGTTTTAACCATGTGAAGATCAAAAATAAGCTTGGAGTTTCTGTTCTCCTACAAAATTTTCCAGCTTTTTCCCAATTCCTCAGTCTCCAGTCTTTCTTTATTTTATGTACGTATAATCCACAGAAATTTCTCTAACCCCCGCCGCCCTCCCACCCCCACAATTCCCTGACTTCATACTTTCAACCAGGAATGTATCCTGAAGTAGGAAGATAAGTTGCAGGAGGAAAATGCATGTTGACATGGCCACTTCTAAGACTAGCCCCTGGGAAGCAGGAAGGATTACGTATCCACATGCTAAAGACACAGCTCTGACATCGGGTGATGCATGGGCAGACCTCAGCATTTTCAAGCATCGTCCCTCAAACTCTAATTTACTTCTGAATCTCATAGGGATTGTGTTAAGATGCAGGCTCTGCCTCAGCAGGCCTGAGAGTCTCCAGCTCTCCTGAGCTCCCAGGTGCTGTCCGTGCTTCTGGTCCACAGCTGCTGGCAAGGTGCTCAAGTGCTCGGACACAACTCTTTTATTTTGTTGTTTGTTTGTTTGATTTGTCTTTTTTTTTTTTTTAATTTAAACATATAATGTAACCCCACTACCCTCTCCCAACATCCCTCCCCCCAACCCCCCTCAGTTTGTTTTATGACATTAAGGGTCTCTTTTGGTTTGTCTCCCTCCCGATCCCATCTTGTTTCATTTATTCTTTTCCTACCCCCTTAACCCCCACCCCCATTGCATCTCCACTTTCTCATATCAGGGAGATCATATGATAGTTGTCTTTCTCCAATTGACTTATTTCGCTAAGCATAATACCCTCTAGTTCCATCCATGTCATCGCAAATGGCAAGATTTCATTTCTTTTGATGGCTGCATGGTATTCCATTATATACATATACCATCTCTTCTTTATCCATTCATCTGTTGATGGACATCTAGGTTCTTTCCATAACTTGGCTATTGTGGACATTGTTGCTATAAACATTCGGGTGCACGTGCCCCTTCGGATCACTACGTTTGTATCTTTAGGGTAAATACCCAGTAGTGCAATGGATGGGTCATAAGGTAGCTCTATTTTCAATTTTTTGAGGAATCTCCATGCTGTCTTCCAGAGTGGTTGCACCAACTTGCATTCCCACCAACAGTGGGGATGCATCCTCGCCAGCATCTGTCATCTCCTGACTTGTTCATTTTAGTCATTCTGACTGGTGTGAGGTGGTATCTCATTGTGGTTTTGATTTGTATTTCCCTGATGCCCAGTGATGTGGAGCACTTATTCATGTGTCTGTTCACCATCTGGATGTCTTCTTTGTAGAAATGTCTGTTCATGTCCTCTGCCCATTTCTTGATTGGATTATTTGTTCTTTGGGTGTTGAGTTTGCTACGCTCTTTATAGATTTTGAATACTAGCCCTTTATCTGATATGTCATTTGCAAATATCTTCTCCCATTCTGTCAATTGTCTTTTGGTTTTGTTGACTATTTCCTTTGCTGTGCAAAAGCTTTTGATCTTGATGAAGTCCCGATGGTTCATTTTTTCCCTTGCTTCCCTTGCCTTTGGCGTTGTTCCTAGGAAGAAGTCGCTGCGGCTAAGGTCGAAGAGTTTGCTGCCTGTGTTCTCCTCAAGGATTTTGATGGATTCCTTTCTCACGTTGAGGTCTTTCATCCATTTTGAGTCTATTTTCATGTGTGGTGTAAGGAAATGGTCCAATTTCATTTTTCTGCATGCGGCTGTCCAATTTTCCCAACACCATTTGTTGAAGAGGCTGTCGGACACAACTCTTAAGTCACCAAAATGAAACTGTCCCAGGAAGAAAAAAAAAAAAAAAAACCCAACCCACTCCATGTGTTCTGTCTCCATTTCTGGAGCTCATCTCCTCTACTTCTTTTAATTTTATATTTAGAATAACTAGACTCCAAAGTGGCAATACATTTCATCATTTGGCACACAACTCACACCAAATGGAAAATTTCTATGTGGGGACCGTTAGAACATATAAAACAAATTATTAGATCTTGCTTCTGTGGTTCTGAAAAACCTTCAATTCTATAGTTAGCCTATTTAATACAAAGGCCACTTTTGGATCCTACCGATTAAACAGTATTAGGGATCTCCACTATCCTATGATTCCCAAGATTTTCACTTAAACCTTTACTCTTTTTTCAAACATAAATTAAAAGTATAAAGGTTTATTGTTGAAGCACAATAAGCCCTGAACACAAAGGCTAGGGGCACAAAGAAGAAATACGCTTTGTACCTCAACCTGACCCCAAAATTGGCCAGTATATTTTTCCAAGCATTAATCAATGTAATTTCTAAAGGTGGAACATATTCTGCTTTACTTGTAACATGGATAACTGCTCATTAAACATGCCCCAAATCCCACAATACATACAAAAAATAAGAGGGGGCCAAGAGCTCTCTTTTCATACCTCTAAAAACAATATAGTCAGTCTACAATTTCCTAGAAGGCCACTGGGTAGGTAAGAACATCACTTCACTTTTAACTATCCTAAGGGATAGACATTCTAAAAATACCACTATCCATGGCCAACACGTGGACAAAAAGTACAACGGAGGGGAAGCAGGGGGCTTGCAGAGTTTGGGTGGAAGGAGGACAGCAAACATTAGATCACATCTGAGATCATGTAGCCAAATTTTACAGGTTTTTACAATTCACATGCTCTCTTTTCCCAGCATCTGTCTACAGTCCATATTTTAGACAGCTTATTCTCACCGAGCTATCCTTAACAAATAACTGCCTTTCAGAAGAAACCAAACAAAAAGGCTAATTAATTTGCTAATACCACTCCTTATCTATGAATGTAATGTTTTAGTAAGATTCTCTTCTATAGCTGACTCAAAACAGATTCTGTAAACTGAATTTCTGGATAGAAATGAGTAATGAAGTATTCTGCAATGTAAGCAAATTGTGCAAAACAAAGCTCAGTTTTTAGAAACTGAGTTAGACTTCCAAACAGACAAGAGCTAACTCCTTTCCCAGAAGAAGAAGATGAAGATGAGGAAGGAGAAGAAGAAAGAAGAAAGAAGAAGAAGGAGGAGAAGAAGGAGAAGAAGAGAGGAGGAGGGGGAGGAGAAGAAAACAAGAGGAAGTATGAAGTGAGATAAGGGTACTTAAACCAAAGTCAGTACTTTCCCAAACCTTGAGACAAGGAGCAGAGTTCACAGTGAGATGTGCCCCTGGTCTCAGCAAGTAACTCATTACTTCTCTGCTACCATAAACAATAGTGAGGAAGAAATTTTTTTCCCTTGGGAAGAGCTATGAAGGGGCCAGGAAGGCATAGAAAGGCCTGAGGAGCTACTGAGATCCAGTTAATTTCAGGGAAACTAGTGCAGGGAGATCTCTTACACAGGTTTCAAACCAAGACTGAGCTTTAAATTGGCTGTATTAAGAATTTTTAAATCTACTTAGGACAGTTATAGGTATGAAGATGTATTGTGTTCACAGGGAAAATGGTAAATAATCCAGGCATACTTTATGTCTGTAACCCAGGGAATAGTTTATGATTATGCATTTGTTAATTCACAATGCATCAATGAAAGCTATAAAACAATGCTTCAAATATTTATAATTAGATTTGAAGTCAGGATATGGAGCCATATACATTGTGTGATTACAACTATTAATAACAACTACTATTTATTGAATACTTTTATTTTATTTCTAATCCATACCATAATATTGTAAGGAAGGTAAAAATCATCCATCATGTTTTACAGATTAAAAATGAAGTTTAAGGGCGCTTGGGTGGCTCAGTCAGTTAGGCCACTGCCTTCAGCTCAGGTCATGATCCCAGGGTCCTGGAATCCAGTCCCATATCAGGATCCTTGCTGGGCGGGGAACCTGCTTCTCTCACCGCCTCTGCCTGCCTGCCTGCCACCTCTGCCTGCTTGTGTGCTTGCGTGCTCTCTCTGTCTTGCTCTCTGACAAATAAATAAATAAAATCTTAAGAAAAAAAAATGAAGCTTAAAGAGACCAAGTAACTTACCCAAGATAAATAACAACGTAATACTTCTTTAACCCAAAAAAAGGTAGGAAACAAAGAAAAATGAACAAGGAACAGATAAGACAAACAGAAAATAACCAGTAAGGTAGATTTAAATCCAACATTAATAATAATTACCTTAAATAGAAATGGTCTAAACTCAACAACTAAAAAGTCCATTGAAAAAGAAACAAATACTATTATTAGCAAGATAGCAGTTCAGGAAGTCCTCAGCCCTCACTCCCCCACAGAAACACAGATTTGACAACAATCCATAGACAAAAGTACATCTGTGGGAGCTTTGGGGCCTAGGTCAGAGGTAGAAACACCATGGTGAAATCCAAGAACAGGGAGGGCCACTTGGAAAAGGGAGGTCTGCCAATTTCAGACACGGCTGCAGACCCAGGAGCAGTCCCATCTGCCTGCGAAATCAATTCCAGCCCAGCCCATTCAAGATCCTACCCCCAAACCCACCTGCCCACAATCTTAGTAAACAGGCCGGACCACCAGGGGCCCAAATGTGGACTAAGAAGTCACCCTATAGCCCTATGCTTACTCCATTCAACCACAGTCCCAGAGGCAGTCCTGGACACCAGAACACCTGGCAGGAGCCATATTAACCTGTGCCCTGCTAGCAGGCCCACCAACAAGCCCAACTGTGGACCTGACAGCAGCTTCCTCAGCCAGCTTCAGCCCCACTAGAGTGTGGCTCCGGAATCAATTCCATCTCCAGCAGGAGGTCTTTCCCTGCTGAAACCAGTCTGTAGAGACTAGAAGAATTGCTCCTTCAATTCTCTTCCAATTCCAATGCAAAGCTACAAGGATCATGAAGAATCAGGCAGCTAGGGCATTATCAAAGGAAACTAGCAAAACTCCAGCAACTGATTCTAAAGAAATGGAGATTCATCAACTGCTTGATAAGTAGTTCAAAATTCTCACCTTAAGGCAACTCAATGAACTACAAGAGAACACAGACAACTAAGTGAAATCGGGAAGACAATACATGATTAAATGAAAAGCTCAACAGAGTAAAAGAAACCATAAGATTTAAAAAGACAAATTGAAGGATATCCCCAGTTCAAGTATTTGAAGAATTAATATTGTTAAAATGTCCGTATTTCCCAAACTGATCTATAGATTCAATGCAATCCCTACCAAAATGCCAATGACTATTTTTTTACAGAACAGAAAAAAAACTTTATTTAGAACCACAAAAGACCTGAAATAGACAATACAATTTTGAACATGAAGAACAAAACTAGCCATATCATACTTCCTGATTTCAAAATATTATAAAGCTACAGTAATCAAAACATTAGGCTTGCATAAAAACACATATAGACCAGAGGCACCTCGGTGGTGGAGTCAGGTGATGGTCCAGCTCCTAGTATCAGCTCAGGTCATAATCTCAGGGTCCTGAGATAGAACTCTGCATCAGCTTTCAAGCTCAGTGCAGAGTCTGCTTGAGTCTCCCTCTCCCTCTGCCCCTCCTGCTTGTGTTCTTGTGCTCTGTCTCTGTCTCTCTCTCAAATATGTGCGCACACACACACCATTCATTAGACCAATAGAACAGAGAACCCAGAAATAAATGTAGGTATATACTGTCAACTGATCTTCAACCAAGGTGTCAAAAACACACAATGGGAAAAAGATAGTCTCTTTAATAAATGGGCCTGGGAAAACTAGATGTCCCTGTGCAAAACAATTAAATTGGGCTATAAAAAGTCAACTCAAAATGATTTAAGACTTAAGGGCAGCTGGGTGGCTCAGTGGGTTAAGCCTCTCCCTTCGGTTCAGGTCATGATCTCAGGGTCCTGGGATTGAGCCCCACATTGGGGTCTCTGCTCAGCGGAGAACCTACTTTGCCCCCCTTCTCTCTCTGCCTGCCTCTCTGCCTACTTGTGATCTCTGTCTGTCAAATAAATAAATAAAATCTTTTAAAAAATGATTTAAGACTTAAACATAAAACCTGAAACAAAACTCTTAGGAGGAACTATAGGGGAAGGCCTTTCTAAACATTAGACTGGGCAATGAGTTCTTGAATGCAACACCAAAAGCAGAGACAACAAAAGCAAAAGATAGATAAGTAGGATTACACCAAACTATAACACTTCTGCACAGTGAAGGAAATAATTAACAAAATAGAAAGGCAACTAAGGAAAAGGAGAAAATATTCATAAGTTGTATATCTGATAAGAAGTTAACACGTAAAACTGTATAAAGAACTCCTAAGTTCAAAAGAAAAACAAACAAATTCTGATTAAAAATAAGCAAAAGACCTAAATATACATTTCTCTGAAGAAAGTATAAAAATGGCCAAAAGTATATGAAAAGGTGTTCAAAACCACAGGGAAAAACAAACCACTTCATACTTTCTAGGATGGCTATTCCTTTTTTTTTTTTTACTATTACAAAAGTTTATTTAACAAAAAAGTTCAATATGAAAATGCATACGACCTGATTTTGACATTGTAGGAAAACAGGTTCTATGGAGAGGGGACATGTGGAAGCAGTTGATTCTTCTGATGAACACACCCATTGTTTATACTGGTTCCAAGGCTTATGACATGATGATACTATTTCCTTGTATTACCACCATTCCAATATTGTTCTGTTGCTCACTAGTTGCCGTATGCACACATTCATCTATCAAAAGATTCATAAATGGATCAAAGCCCCACAAAATTCCTTGGACATGTCTGCCACCATTTATTTTCAATGATAATTTCTTGTCCATTAATTTTTTCAACTCAGAAGGGTGACCTTTGCTCATGGTATCTACTCAGCGAGCTCAAAATATGCTAGGTTGGCTATTATTAAAAAAAGGAAGGAAGGAAGGAAAAAGAACAAGTGTTGGTGAGAATGTGAACAAGAGGGAATGGTTGGGAGAATGTAAATTGGTGTAAGCACTATGGAAAACAATTTGGAATTTCCTCAAAATATTAAAAATAGAATTATTATTTGATCCAACAATCCCATTTCTGGTTATATATCCTAAAGAACTGAAATGGAGGTCTGAAAGAGATGTCTGCATTCCCATGTTAATTGCAGCATTATTTACAATTGGCAATATATGGAAATAACCTAAATGTCTATCAATGGATGAATGGACAGAAAAAAATGTGGTATAATCACACAGTGGAATATTATTCATACTTAAAAAATAAATCCTTTCATTTGCAACATAGGTGGACCTGGAGAATATTATGCTAACACATATGCAGGCACAGAAAGACAAATACTACATGATCTCACCTATAAGTGGCATCTAAAATAGTCAAACATAGAAGCAGAGAATAGAATGGTGGTTACAAAGGGCTGGGAGAAGAAAGGCCAAGGGGAGGGAGACATGAAGGGGTGTTGGTCAAAGTGTACAAAGTTTCATTTATGAAAAATAAGTAAGTTCCAAAGATTTATGTGCAACAGAGGGCCTATGCTTAATAATACTATAGTGTATGCTTAAAAATATGCCAAGAGGCAGATCTTGTGTCAAATGCTTTACTATAAAAAAATATCATTAGCTTTTTGTATGCAAAAACAAAAAATCCAAATGTTCATATCTGTCAAAAAATTGAATTTGTAATTTTATTTATTTAAATAAATTGAATTTGTAGTTTTATTTATTTATTATAAATAAAAAGATTTTATTTATTTATTTGACAGAGAGAGACACAGCAAGAGAGGGAACACAAGCAGGGGGAGTGGGAGAGGGAAAAACAGGCTTCCCTTGAAGCAGGAAGCCCAATGCGGGGCTCCATCCCAGAACTCTAAGATCATGACTTGAGCTGAAGGCAGACACTTAACGACTGAGCCACCCAGGCACCCCGAATTTGTAGTTTTAAATAAAAACTTCCAGAACCAGAAGACTTCACTAGGAAATTCTACCACACATTTAAAAAGGAAATAATAGCAGTTTTGCAGTTTAAGAAAATAAAGAAACATCTCCCCACTCATTTTATAAAGCCAGAACTATTTTGATACCAAAACTGGACAAAAACATTAAGAAAACTTAGAACCAACATTTTTCATGAACAAGAACCAAACACAAAAATTCTTAAAAATTTTATGCAACAATACAAAAGAAAGGATAATATGTAAGACCAAGTAGCCTTTATCCAGGTAATGCAAAAGTGGGTTAACATTCAAAATCAATGTAACTCAACATATTAACACCCAAGAAGAAAAACTAAGTAATCTTCTCAATAGATGCAGGAAAAGTAGTTGACAAACTTCAACATCCATTCTTGATCAAAACGCTCAGCGAGCTAGGAATAGAAGGCAGCTGTCTCAACCCAACAAAGGGCAACTACAGCAAACCTACAGGTAGCATCAGACTTAATCATAAAAGACAAAATGCTTTCTCTCTCGGTCTGGGATTCAACATTACAATCTTTCGTTACCTTATTCCCTAAGTATTTCACATTTTAAATGCTGCTATACAAAATATTGTTTTTAATTCTAAATATTATTGTTTTAATGGCTAGGAATATGGAAAATTGGGTTTTTTTGTATATTTTCTCTTACATCCTGTGAAATTGCTAGACTCCCTTACTACTTCTAGTAACTTTTCTGTAGATTTCAATTCAGAGCTCAGGACATATGGGTCTTCAGGGTGTGGAGTATTAGGGCAATGCTCACTGAAGATAAACTCGCAAAATTCTCATAAGCCACATGAGGAATCACCATAAGTATGAAAGTGCAAACAAGTAGAGTTTTAGTTCTTCCTTTTGAATTTGTATGCCTTTTATTTCTTTTTCTTGCCATATTGCATTGTACAAGAAAATCCAGGGAGAACATAGTCATGAAATTGACATGCTAATTCTAAAATTTATATGGAAAGACAAATGACCTCAATTACCTAAAACAGTATTGAAAAAGGCCAAAGTGGGGTAATTTACACTACTTGACTGCAATACACACATATATAGTAATCAAGGCAGTGTGGTACTAATGTAAAGACAGACAAAAAGATCATTTAAAGAGAGTAGAGATTCCAGAAATAATCCCACACACATATGGTCAATTAATTTCCAACAAAAGTACCCAGGCAATTTGATGGAGAAAAGATAATCTTTTTCAACAAAAGTGGTGCTAAAACAATTAGATGTCCATATGCAAAAACAGTGAACCCTGACCTTTAGCTCACAACATAAATATTAAATGGATAATAAATGTAACATCTAACACTTGAAAACTTCTAGAAAAAAAAGCATGAAAAGAAGTACTTGTTAACTTTGGGTTGGACAATTATCTCTTAAAGTAGAACAGTGCACAAAATATAAAATTTTAAAAATGCAAAATTAGATTATACCCAGATTAAAAACTTCTGTTCTTCAAAATACACTGGAAGTGCATCTTCAAAATAGACTGATGTGTCCCTTAAATGAGAAAGTAAGTGACAAACTACAAGAAAATAGTTGTAGAAACATACATCTGACAAAGAATTTGTATACAGAATAAAGAACTTTCATAACACTATAAAAACACAAAAGCAATTTTTTAAATGGACAAAAAACTAGAAGACACACTTCACCAAAGGAGATACATAGATGGCAAATAAGCCCATGAGAAGATGTTGAACATCATTAGTCACAGGAAAATGTAAAAGCCACCAGGAGATAATCTCTTCATACCTACTAGCCTACTAGAATGGCTAAAATAAAAATAAATTGAAATCTCAATTGTTAGTAAGGATGTAAAGTAACTGCTCTCATACATTGCTGGTGAGAATACAAAATGGTACTGCCATTTTGGAAAGTATTTTGGCAATTTTTAATAGAGTCAAATCTACACATGCCTACCATACAACCCAGCAACTCCCCTCTGAGGTGTTTACTGAAGAGAAATGAAAACACATGTCCAGTTACCTGTGAGCATCCTATAACAGCTTTATTCATAACAGTCAAAAACCTAAAACAACCCCTAGTCCACCAACTGGTGAGCGTACATCCATACAATAGAATATTCCTCCACGTAAAAAAGAACAAACCAATGATACACGCAAGAACAATGATGATTCTCTAAAGCATTATGTTAATGAAGAAGCCAGTCACAAGACAACATACTATATGATATCATTGTTAAAACGAAAACCCCAGAACCGAAATGGCATCATGGATTC
Source organism: Taxidea taxus jeffersonii (assembly GCA_003697995.1). Classification (NCBI taxonomy): domain Eukaryota; kingdom Metazoa; phylum Chordata; class Mammalia; order Carnivora; family Mustelidae; genus Taxidea; species Taxidea taxus. Next base: position 15,350 of record RCUC01125703.1, on the reverse strand, counting down.
AGGCTCCAAGTCAGTAAATCAAAACTTAATACCCAACCTAACTGTAGTTTCAATCCCCAGAAATGTAACCTTCAGTCAGTCAACATAGAATTTCCTAGTCAATACTAGGAAACTTACTGATATATCCTTTCTGTTCCTTTTAGAGGGCAGCCTTGTCTAACCAATGCATTTCTTTCTTTTTTTTTTTTTTTTTATTATTTATTTGTTAGAGAGAGAGAGAGAGAGCACGCGAGCACAGGCAAACAGAGGCAGAGGGAGAAGCAGGCTCCCTGCCGAGCAAGGAGCCCGATGTGGGACTCGATCCCAGGACGCTGGGATCATGACCTGAGCCGAAGGCAGCTGCTTAACCAACTGAGCCACCCAGGCGTCCCTAACCAATGCATTTCTTGGTAGCAAATTCTTTTCTTCATTTTTTCATGCCTTCTACCTTTAAAAAGTTGTTGTTGTTGTTTTTACTTTTGTTTAGCTTAGTGGAGCTCACCTCTGCTTGCTAAAGGGAATGCTGCCTGACTCATGTATTGTTTGATAAAGCCAATTAGATCTTCAGATTTACTCACTTGAATTTTGTTCTTTAACACCATCTATGTGAAACTTAAGAAAAGGCAAACTGTCCTGATAGAAAATATATGACTCATTGTCAGGGGTTGGGAAGAGGGGGTAGGGGACTGTCTGCACAGGGACATGAGCAAAATTTGGAGGGTGAGGAAGGTGTTCCATGCTATAAATGCAGTGGTAGCTACAAAACTGTACATTCTTCAAAACTTACAGAATGGTGCACTTAAAATTGGTGAATTTCACTGCATGTAAATAATTCAATAAAGCTGTAAGAATATAAGCATATAGTAATAAAGTACCAAAATTTTATCAAACAGAAAGTAAAAAGCACCTGTCATTCAACTATCCAGAGCCTACCATGGCTAAGACTTCAGTGCATTAAAATGTTTCTATTTTAAAGTTTCTATTAAAAAGTGAACTTTGTAACTGAGGGTTGATGGAGGGACTTAGATAGGGGAGGGCCTACATGGGTGATGGTTATTACAGAGAACACTTGTGATGAGCACTGGGTGTTGTTATATGTAAGTGGTGAATCACTGAATTCCACTCCAGAATCCAATATTGCACTACATGTTAACTAATAAAATTTAAATTAAAAAAAGAAAAAATGATCTTTGTAAATTTTCTAACTTTATTTTGTAATCTACTTTGTCTTCACTTAACATATCATGAGCATTTTTGTGTCCATAAAGAAATAGTACAGCATGACTTCTACTGGCTTCAAAACTATCCATTGTATACTTGCAAAATAACATGTTCGGGTTCAGTGTTGTGATGAATCTCATCATCAAGAATCCGGCTTTCTCCGTCACCACTTCCTATGTTTCTAGTTCACTCCTCTTGGAGTTCCCGCTCTAAACCACCCTCCATTCTTCCAGGATCTACATTTCCTGGATCCCAGTCCCTTTCTGGTGTCCCTCCCCCTCCCCCAGATTTATTTGCTTCCTTCCTTCCCCAGCTCACAGCTTTGCGGCTCACTGCAAGATCCTTACACTCACTTGCATATTTCCGCTGCCTCGGACCCACTTAGCAAAACCACACCCTGGTCAAAGCCAGCTCTCTGCCCACCGTGCTGACATCCCATTGCAACAGGGCTGAGCAAGTCTGGAGAAAAGGCCCAATGAGCTGAGTAGCCTTGCAGTTACATTCCTGACCACAAGCCTCAGAAGGATTCTCAACGTCTGTGGCAATCTTTCCCTGTTTCCCAGACCACTCTTTCGGCCCCCTCTCCCAGCCAGAGCCTCACAAACTATCTATTGGGAGGGGCCAGATGTTCTTATTTCCAATCTGTTACAGACCAATACTTTTGCAAAATACTATTAAAATACCTCAGCGATGTCAACTGCTGCAAAAGTTTCTAAATGCTTACTCTCACTTTCTGTATTTACCTCCTGGAAGGGTAGTAACCAAGAGCTCAAGACAGGCCACTCCCCACTCCCAGTGCTGCAGTCCCAGAGGACCGTCCCTCCCTCCCCTTTCTCCCCAAACTGCCCACACATCCCACAGTCCCAAAGCTCCCCCTTAGCTCTTTGCTCTCTTTGCTCTGGATTGATGACCTTGTTCCTCTATCACAGGCAAGGAACCAAGGACCAAAAAGGACCCACTTTCCAGGTGTTTGTCTCCCTTTACTATGAATGAAGTAAATGCCCACCTATGGCCAATGCCTCATTTAGGCATTAGACACACCCACTCCAGGACACTGTTCCATTCACTCCTCTTTCTCTCCTCATACACAGTTTCCTCTCTATGGAACCACTCCCACCAGCCTAAATGCTGGTACTTTTCCCATCTTAAATAAACAAACCTCTCTGATCCCCCTTCCACAGCAGTCTCTTAATGCACTCTCCTTTTATCCTATTACACTTTCTCTAGTCCCTCTTCTTCTTTCCTTAACCTACTCCAATCCGGCTTGCCTGGCTCCCCCATCAAAGGCTTTCTCAAGGTCAAAGTCGTCTACTTTGTAAAAATCTGACAGTCAGCAGCCAGTCTAAGAAGAAGCAGACACTTGTGATGGTCTGCATTGCCTTCCCTGGGCCCACCTCTGATCTCAACCACTGCTGTGATACAAAGTTCTATGCTCACCGACAACATGGCTAATCACTACTCTCTGCTTTTCTGACTCAAGGCTTTCTCTCACGGGAGCCTGCCAAGTGCGGTAGAGGGGAGTTAACATCACCAGAAAACCCTCAACCAAGAACTGTCCTAGCTCTTGTCTGTTTGAACAGACATTCTGCACCCTTCTCAGATGTGGCAGTGAAGCTGACCCTTGAACAGACATTCTGCACCCTTCTCAGATGTGGCAGTGAAGTTGACCCCCCGTAACACACCCTTTATGGGCATTCCTCCCCCATGGCCTCACCTCCCCCATTCTCTCACTCCTACTCCTGGGATCACCTCCCAAGTTAATGTCTGTACCCAGGAACTTGTCTGCAAGTTCTGCTTTTAAAGGAACCCACACAGAGTTAATCCTTATCTAACGGATCACATCTCACAGAGTTGATAATTCTCTCTTCTTTGAGACAAATTTTTCAATTTGTTGGCTGCTATGGTATTAACTCTTCTGTTTTTCCTCCTAACTCCCTGATGGCTCCTTCCCAGTCTCTGGTAGTCCTTCTCCCTGGACTTGGAATCCTTGGCCACCTCTTTCCCATACTTCTGCTTATTCCTTCGGGGTTGTGAGCTGGTGTCACAGCTTTCAATATCACCCAAATGCTGATAACTCTCAAGTTTCTATACCAAGACCAGCTCTTTCCCCTGAACTCCAAACTCAGACATCCAAAAGCCTAGTCAATACCTCTACTAGGATGTTTAATAGACATCTCAGACTCCGTATTTTCAAAGCCAGACTCCTGATCCCTTCCTCCAACCCTCGCCTGCCCAAACCTACTTTTCCAGTCTTCCCTCCAAGTTCATGGCTGTTCCTTCCTTCCGCTTGCTCAGGTAAAATCCCTAGAGGGATCCTTGGTATCTCTCTCTCATACCCCAAATTCAGTCTTACCAGTCAATTCTCACGGTTCTCTCTCTAAAATCTGACTAGCTCTCACCACTTACACTGCTACCCACTGAGTCAAGCTACATGTTACCTGTCACCCTTCATCCACCTTTAGTCAATTCTCCAAAAAAGCAGCCAGAGCAATACTGTTAAGATGTATGTTAGATCTCAAATGTATGTTAGATATTACTTCTATTATCAAAATCCTTCATAGCTTTGGTTCTCAAAGTAAAATCCAAAATCTTCCCTACTAGCTCTCAAGTCTACTCCATCAGGCCCTCAACCTCCTAGCCTCCCCTGTCCCCTGCTCCCCTATAAGCCCCTCCTCCAGGTACAGGGGCTTCTTTAGAGTACTTCAGCCACCCCAGACACATTCCTGGCTCTTTTTTTTGCAAGGTCCTCTGAGGATTTCAGGGACAACATGTGAATAAAAAGATACGAAGTTCGTGTGCTAATTTGATAAGTTAGTTGTGAGAGTCTTTGTTTCAGCTGTGTCAGTTGTAGATGTATACAAACCACACAAGTTTATTGCAAAAAAAAAAAAAAACCTTAAAAAAATAAACAAAAAAATAGATCCCCTTTCATGTAGAAAAACCTTGCCTGGATATGATGATTGATAAATAAATAAATAACACAATCACCATTCTATCTTTATGGTAAATTATTTGGCAGAATAGTTTTGAATAGCTTAACAATCATCCCATTATATACACATATACATCTGTAGTTCCATGCAAAACTATAGTTTAATTACTCCACCAAGAGGCATTAGATAAGCTTGCTCCTTTAACTCTCCTTAGAAAATTATCTTGGATTCAGATAGCACTGAAAAGAGTTTGGCAGTGCCAATATGCCCTCTACCTTTGTCACTTCTAAATTTGAAGGACTTTGTTTGGGATTTGTTGTCAATGAATTTTAAAAAGAGAAAAGCCTTGTGAACATGAAGCTAACAATCAATAAATTTATCTAGGTCCCTTCAGAAGGAGAAGAATATTTACTCAATAAAGCACTCATAGTTCATATAACCTTGCCTCCTAGTTCCTATAAAAGCAAGTGTGATGAGAGAAAAATCCAAGAAAACGTCTTAAGAATCAAGATGCCAAAATTATCACTACTAGGAGATGAACAAAAGTAAGATCCCAAAGTCCTTTCTCTATACCAAGCAGGAGTGGGGAAGTATTCGCTGCATATGTCACAGCTATACAAGTAGAAAAAAAATAAGCAACGGTATCTGTAATCTTAAGGTAAAACCCTGTGGAGTACATTCACTCTCTAAGTTTAAGTTTCCAATTTCCAAAATGTAGGCTTCCCACTGCCGATGAAAACCAGACTGAATTTGGCAACAGAGACAAAGATGCCCAGCCTGTAAAGGGTCCAGCAACTCAAGGGTCCAGAATGATTTCAGTTCTTCTGGCTTTCAAGCTGTGTTTGTTTGGGACAGGTAAAGAACTTAAAAAGTTAAACTCTGCACTGTAAAACAAGAGTAATTCAACAGGCAATAAAGCTCTGTGTTTATAGTATCAACTTGACTCAAAAAAAAAAAGGAAAGGAAAAGGATCCTAATTAACTTTCTTTCAAATGAAAAGGATGTCTTGAATTTGTAAATGATCCTTCAGAGCTACTGTCATTTTTGTAACTTCCAGTTCAACCCCTTAACTGTCATGGAGTCAAAAAGACATGCTGTTGGCCTCTAGAGTAATGAGAAGAACACTCAGGTTAACGATTGTCACCGACCAGACAAGAGCAAAGGGAAGTGACAGGCATTTCAGGTACAAACAGAAGTAAGAGATTTCTGTCACATGCATCTGATGTAGAGGACATCAAAGGAATAAACATAAAAGAAAGACTTTCTTCAAAGTGTTTGCAATCTAGTTACTGGGTAGACATAAAAATCAGGACAAAATTGTTTTCATTTTAAAGATGATCAGTTAAAATTAAATAATTTCAAATTAAAGAGATTTCCAAAAGATTTAATAAAAACTGTTAATCTGGAAATTCTCCATTGCTCCTAATAACATGGTATAGAATACAAAAGCAACGACACAGGACCAAGTCATTCCTTTTTCCTACAAGGAACCCAGGGAGCCGGGAGCTCTGAAGCATTCTCTGTGACAGAAACAAACATCTGGGAGGCGGATATAAGTGTGTCCCAGCACAGGGAGGGCTGAGTGGTGCTGCGGAATTTTTTTTTTTTTTTTTAACTTCAATTACCCATGGCTCCCTCCAAAAGGATCCTGATAGTCTGGGAGACCAAACTGCTGTCTGTAGATGAGCCTAGGACCCCCTCTGTTACTTCCTACACATTCAGCCCAGGGAGATCCCAAGGGATTTCTACCCCATTTCAGTAGATTCTCAGCCAGATTGGTCCCTAGTCCCCAGAACTATTTCCAAATGACAGGGAACCACAGGGCTAAACTAATCCAGTGACTTCATCTCGTTTGGGTGATTGTACCATTAATTATCCTGTTTTTCACAGCTTCAGTCTCTCCCCCTCCATTGGCTTTTGCCCTCCAAGCCTTTAAACATACTCAAATCTCCCCTTGATAAAGGGGATGCTAAGCTGCCCTTTCATCTCCTGACCATCTTGTGTGAATTTCTTGACAAAACATCTATATTCACTCGCTCTACCTCTTCAGCTCTCTTTATTCCATAATTACTCTAATCCAGCTGCTTCAGCTCCTTTATACCATTCAGCTAAAACTAACCCACAAGTTGCCAGCCACCTTGTCATAGCCATTTTGAATACCTTTGCTCATTACCCTGATCTCTGAAAGTACTTCTTTTACCTTTGGGATCAAACATTGGGATTTTCGTCCAACCAGCTGTCTAATCTTGAAAGTTCTATAAACTTTTATTTCTCCTTCACCCTCTGTATCTAATCTCAGACCTAGAAGCCCTCAAATCTACCTCCACATTGCCTCTCTCATCCCTCTCTTCCCCAGGCACTGCCTGAGCTCAGTCCCTGAACACCTCTTGTGTGGTCTGCCCCAACAACTGCTAACTCACCTCTCCCACCAGCCCAAACTCCACTTCTTGGTCTCCTCTCCCTCCCCCTTGTGTTCCACAAGGCTCCCTCCCAGCTTAATTACAGTTTCTTGAACTGGAGAGAAAAAGGCAGAAGCACAGTCAGCCCTGAGGGACTGGTGCATTTCCCTAAGTAAACCCATAGGAATCCAATGCAACAGCAAATGGACTGCGACTTATGGGCTCAAAAGATAAATGAAGATTTTCTTAATACCACAAATGAAGTCCTCTGGGATGAGACTCCAGACCAGCTCACCTGTCCTCACCCTGCACCCCCAGATAGCTCTGCACATGCGTTCCTGGCAATCAACCATGCATTTCCAGTACTCAGACCTGTGCTCCTGCATATCCCATTGCCCCCAGGTCCCTAAGCGCCCCACTTTTTTCCATCTGTGGAGCACCTCTGCGATCTCAAGTCCCCATTCAAATGTCACCTCCTGCGGGTAGCTTTTCCTGCTCCGCCAGTGAAACTCTCACTTCCTTCGGCATGTCTGCACACCTCTGGGTGTATGCCTCCTGGCATTAGGGCCCATTCCCATCAGCTACTTGGGACTGTGAGGTCTTCATGCAGCTAGAATCCAGCACAGTGCTCAGCCTGTGGTCAAAATTCAATAGACAAACACCTTCCGATGGTTAGGGCTGACCCAAGTAAAGAGATGCTTTTGTCCTGCGTTGGCCTCAATGAACACAACAGAGCAGTGTGATTTACTGAGATGTCATTTCGTGCTTTCTTCCTGCATCTGCTATCAGTATTTTTCCTTCTTCCTCCCAAGAAGGTAAGCCACTGTATGTGTGGAGTTCTGGACTCCCAGGCCAGAGTCACCTGAGATTTTTAATGGTTTTGTGTATCACAGGGTCATGAATGGAAGTTGCAAGGAATCCATGAAAGTTTCCATTCGAACAGTAGTTTGTGGAGGAAAGCCAATGTCAGAAGGGAATAGAAATGGATATTCTTGAAGACCAAGAAAGGACTGAGTTTAAGGGACTGTACTCTGTCAGAAACCCAGACCCCATTCCCACTGTGCCTGCATGGGTGATGGGAGGGACCACTCCAGAAAGCCTACAAGGAATGGACACGACTCACCAGTGGCCAATATTGTGAGCAGCTGGGACAGTCATCTGACTTGGCCTCCATGATGTTCTGGTTCTTCAGCTGCAGCATCTCGGACTGTGGGAGCGTCATGATGGAACTGACGGTGGACAGAAGACTGGGCCCTATACCAAATCTGTGCACTGCATTAGCCTGGGATTCTTATACGAGCCCAGGGAGTGGGCAAAGTTATCTTGGTATTAACTGAGATTGAATTTTCTCTCCAGCTGAACAACTAATTCAATGTAATTTAGAGAAATAAAGGACTGTGACCTAAAACAATGATAATATCATAATCTAAAACTAACACCTACTATATAACACCCACTTATATATCCTGGAAAATTACAAGATCCTCCAGAACATCCTTGAAACAGATTTGGGACATAACATTTGCCCATTCTGACTTTGAACACACATTACCAAATATGCCAAGATGCTCTTACAGAGGAAATAAAAACTTCTGGCGCATATATATCTGCTTAAAACTGTTAGGGAGTCTTTTTTGGCATGCGGTATGACATGTCTCTTCAAATCATAATGGTTCTCCAAGGCAAGGGAAACTATCCAGTGTGACCAATGCCAGATTTGCAAGGTACAAGGATGTAAGGGAAAAAAGCAGACACGGGGAAGTACAGTTCTCAAGCGTGGCCACAAGGTGGCAGAGTGACCCCATCATCACCAGAAGTGTACTGTCGCTGGTAACAGTTTGGAACCTAGGATGTTGGGAAATCTAAGAGACTGTTAATATATGATAGCTGAAAAGCCTGTTCCTAGAGAACTTTCCTGCTGAGAGATTTACCCTCATATTTTTTTTTAAGGTTTTATTTATTTATTTGACAGACAGATCACACAAGTAGGCAGAGAGGCAGGCAGAGCAGGGAGGGGAGAAGCAGGCTCCCGGCCGAGCAGAGAGCCCGATGCGGGACTCGATCCCAGGACACTGGGATCATGACCCGAGCTCAACCCACTGAGCCACCCAGGCGTCCCTTACCCTCATATTATTAATATTCCCATTTTATAGAGGCAGGCCCTCCGCGAGCCTTACAAATGTTGAGCCCCTGGCTTAAGGATCGAGACCTGTCATGAGGTCTGGCCCTGCTTGCTAGCAAAACGTGACCACCGAACAGGGCTCTAATCTGAAACCCCTTCAATCCCAGAGCCTTGGTAGGGCCTCCAAAAAGAAAGAAAGATAAGAAAAGCTCAATGTCAAACACTTCATCAAAGAAAGTCTCGACTGCCTTGGTGATAGGAGTGTAGCCTTTCAGCTGCATGCGACCCACACCTTCAAACCACTGCCCTCCTATCAGCATGGGTTAGTGCACCTTCTGCAGAGAAGAATGGAAAATCAACGGACAGCAACCCGAAAATTGCCATGAATTCACGAGAGATGATAAACACTTAATTGGATATTGATTTGTGACTATAAAAACACATGCTCAAAGAAATTTAGAAAATCCTAATGAAAGAAATGAGAACAGACATTTAAAAAAATGAGGATATGTTACCTGCGACTGAATGCCAAAAGAAAGCTTATTTCCCTAGCACCCTCACATAATTCTGAAAGCTGCCATATACTCTATAGTTAAATCCCTTTTTTCTTAAAATAGGTGAAGAGGTTCTATTGCCTGCAATAAAAATGGTGGTTATTACAGAAGACAAGGAAACAAATGGAATTTCTCACTTGCTCACTCTATTACAAACAACAACCACAGCAGGAAGAGAAGAGAAACATGAGAGAAAAACGAGAGGATGAAGAAGGAATGGCCGAGAAGTTTAGATTGGGCACATCTCATGTTCCATTTTAAGCTCCCTGTTTTCCTGAGACATGAACTTCTTCCATTATCCCAAACCCATCATCCTGCAGTTCCCACACATTCAAATATCTTTCATGTGAATGGATCGTATGTGTCTGAGTTAAGAAAAATCTATTCAGTTCTGCATCTGGGTCAGTGCAATGTAGACATGAGAGCAGCCATCAGCGGTCAAACTGCGCTACCAAGAGACAGAGAAGCAGGAACAAAAAGCTGGAAGAGACTATAATAAATCAAGCCCGAGGAATTCGATTTCTTTGACCTGAATGAAGAAGGACGTGGCAGTGAAGAACTGGAACAGACCTCTGAGTTATACAAGGAGATGTGGCTCGTGGTTCTCCAACTTGGCCTTCATCAGAACCACCTGGAAGTGATGAAGGCAATTGCCGATGTACACACACACACACACATGCACACACACACACTCACCACTCAGGAGGTCTGGAGGGGAATACGACCAAACATTACTAACAAGTTCCAGGGGATGCTAATGCTCTGGCCAAGTGACCAGGCTTTGCAAGCCACTGTTCTAGACCCAGAAAAGCAGGTCTCCAACCTGGGGCATGTGATAAATTGGAAGAGAGAGCACACGTGTCTGTGAGCCAGGTTGAGAAAAACTTTGTTAGATTATCTACAGTTTGGGGGCGCCTGGGTGGCTCAGTGGGTTAAAGCCGCTGCCTTCGGCTCGGGTCATGATCCCAGGGTTGTGGGATCGAGCCCCATATCGAGCCCCATATCGGGCTCTCTGCTCTGCGGACAGCCTCCTTCCTCCTCTCTCTCTGCCTCTCTGCCTACTTGTGATCTCTATCTGTCAAATAAATAAATAAAATCTTTAAAAAAAAAAGATTATCTACAGTTTGAAATTTATTTTTGTAGAAAAATTTTGCTAGATGTTATCGGTACAGTGCTGGTGAAAGCACAAGTCCAAGTAATCTTTCTAGAGGAAAACTGGGCAACATCAGATTATCAAATGAGCACATCCTTTGATTCAGCAGTTGCATACCTGGGAGTAAATAATAAGTAAATGTCCATTAAAAGCAATTTTTTAAAGATTTTATTTATTTATTTATTTGACAGATAGCGATCACAAGTAGGCAGACAGGCAGGCACAGAGAGAGGGGGAGGCAGGCTCCCTGCCGAGCAGAGAGCCCAATGCGGGGCTCGATCCCAGGACCCTGGGATCATGACCCGAGCCGAAGGCAGAGGCTTTAACCCACTGAGCCACCCAGGTGCCCCTAAAAGACAATTCTTAAATCATAAAATAATCTCCTTCCATGAGAAAACATTCACAATGTACTAAGAAGTGAAAGAGTGGGTCCATGTAGTACATATCACTGTACTAGACAGTCTTATGAAAAATGCCAGTCTATAAACTGATTTTTTTTAAAGATTTTATCTATTTATTTGAGAGAGAAAGAGAGAGAGCAAGTACCTGAGCAGGGGGAGGGGCAGAAACAGGTGGAGAAACAGACTCACCACTGAGCAGGGAAACCGATGTGGGACTCAACCCCAGGACCCTGGGATCATGACCTGAGCCAAAGGCAGGTGCCTAATGACTGACCCACCCAGGAGCCCCTATGAACCGATCTTTAACATCAGTGAAGGAATTAATCACACTGCCTCCTTCACTGAAAATCTTTTGTCATAGCAAAGAATGTAACAACTTAATCTCAATATCTTTGTATGCTCAATGGGGATAAAAATCAGGATTTATAGAAGGTAGGTTTCTTTAAGGCCTTAAAGAAATTAAAACAAGTGCTTTGAAAATAGGAAGACATCATCAAACACCTGCCTGGCTTTATGGAGAAGCTAGGCTATGTGCCATCATATTCATACCATACTGCTTTTTCAAATAATAGGTAATTATAATATAGCAATGAGTTTAATAAATAATTTCAAAAGAAAAAAAACAGAGGATCAAGGAGTATTCACATGCCAATTCAACTGGATGTATGAATGAGTGATCTACCTCAAATGTGATTCAGGACTCTGACCATAGTATGTACAGAGCTGATATGGATGCACCCTTCCTTCCCACCACAGGCACGTAAAATTCCAGAAAAAAATATAACCAAAAAAATACATGTAATTACATAGGTGAGCTCCAAAAGACAAATATTTCCCAGATTCCAAAAACCAAAGAAAATCAAAGCCAGAGCCTCAGCAATCCACCGGGCTTTACTTTTTTTCTTTTTCAAGATTTTATTTATTTGAGAGAGAGCTCAAGCAGGGATAGAGGGGGAGGGAGAAGAAGACTGCCCGCCAAGCAGGGGCTCCAATGCAAGATCAGGAGCCCAGGGCAGAGGCTTACCTGACTGAGCCACCCAGGCACCCCTGCACAGGGCTTTAATCTCAGAGTTAGGGGCAATGGGTCTATACAAAGAAGAAGAACAGGTACTGGATCTCCATCCACACCTTCCTGCCAGAGTGAAGCCCAACACATTAAAGAACACTCTTGCCAATGAAACTAAAGACCATACAAAGCCTGCTTACTAGCCCAGTCAGAGAGCAAACATGTTTGCTGGTGCCCTGGATCTTGAATTTAAAAAAGAAAAAAAAAAAAATCACCCGTGAGAAATAGAAATTCTAAGCTTACACAAGGTGAAGTGTCCAAATTTTATTTTTCTACATTCACAGTTTAAGAACTCCAGATGAATAGTTAATCTAAAAAGTGATCCAGGGGGGCCTGGGTGGCTCAGTGGGTTAAAGCCTCTGCCTTCAGCTCAGGTCATGATCCCAGGGTCCTGGGATCAAGCCCCACATCAGGCTCTCTGCTGAGCAGGGAGCCTGCTTCCCTTCCTCTCTCTCTGCCTACTTGTGGTCTCTGTCAAATAAATAAATAAAATCTTTTTTAAAAAAAGATTAAAATGTCTTGAACAAAAATCACACACACAAAAATTTTAAATTAGTTATAAATCTAACAAAATATGTACAAAATCTATGTGAGAAAAGCTACAAAATTCTGATAAACTAAATCAAAGAACTGAACAAACACAGACATACTCCACATTCACTGATAAGATTCAATACTGTCAAGATGTTAGATCTTCCCAACTTGATCTAAAGATTCAATGCAATTTCAACGAAAATCCCAGCAAGTTATTTAATGGATGTTAACAAACTGAGTTTATACAGAGAGGCAAACATCCCAGAATAGCAAACACAATATTGAAGAAGAACAAAATTGGAGGCTTCGAGACTTACCAAATGTTATGGTAATCTGACAGTGTGGTATCAGTGAGGGAAGAGATAAATAGATCAACTGAACAGATTAAAGAGCTCAGATACAGACTTGCATAAATAGAATCAACGGATACCTGACAAAGGAGCAAAGGAAATACAATGGAGCCAAGATAGTCTCTTTAACAAATGTTGCTGAACAACTGGGTGGGTGTCCACAAGCAAAAAAAAAAAAAAATCTAGACACAGACCTTATATCCTTCACAAAAATTAACTCAAAATGGATCATAGACCAAAATGTAAAATGCAAAACACTGAAACTCCTAGAAGACAGCAAGGGGAAAATATACATGACCTTGGGCATGGTGATGTCTTTTTAGATACAACACCAAAGACAGGAGTCCTGATACAATTGATAATCTAGACTTTATTCAAATTAAAAATGTTGGCTCTGTGAAAGACAATGTCAAGAGAATTAGAAGACAAGAAAAGACTAGGAAAAATATTTGCAGTAAATACATTTATAAAGATAAAGGACTATTATCCAAAGTACACAAAGAACTCTTAAATTCAACAATAAGAAAATAAAACCAATTTTAAAAAAGGACCAAAGAGGGGCGCCTGGGTGGCTCAGTGAGTTAAAGCCTCTCCCTTCGGCTCAGGTCATGATCCCAGGGTCCTGGGATCGAGCCCTGCATCGGGCTCTCTGCTCGGCAAGGAGCCTGCTTCCCCCCAACTCTCTCTGCCTGCCTCTCTGCCTACTTGTGATCTCTGTCTGTCAAATAAATAAATAAAATCCTAAAAAAAAAAAAAAAAGGACCAAAGACCTTAATAGACACCTCATCAAATAAGACATTCAGAGAGCAAATAAGCAAATGAAAAGATACTCCATATCATATCTCATTAGGGAAATGCAAATTAAAACAATATAATACCACTATACACATATTAGAATAACAAAAATCTGGAATACTGACAACATCAACTACGGGCAAAGATGTGGAGCAAGAGGAACTCTTGTTCATTGCTGGTGGGAATGTAAAATGGTGCGACCACTCTGGAAAACAGTGTTGTGGTTTCTTACAAAACTAAACCCACTCTTACCATACAATCCAGCCATTGTGCTTCTTGATATTTATTCAGATAAGTTGAAAACTCATGTCCACACAAAAATGTTTATAGCAGCTATAATCATAACTGCCAAAACTTGGAAGCAATCAACTTGTACTTCAGTAGGCGAATAGATAAATCAGCTGTGGTACATCCAAACAGTGGAATATTATCCAGCACTCAAAAGAAATGAGCTATCAAGCCATGAGAAGACATGCAGGAAACTTAAATACGTATCTCTAAGTGAAAGAAGCCAATCTTAAAAGACTACCTACCATATCATTCCAACTATCTGACATTCTGGAAAAGGCAAAACCATAAAAAAGATCAGTGGTTGCTGGGGTGGGGGTGAGGGGGATGAACAGGCAGAGCACAGGGAATCTGGGGAGTGAAAATGCTCTGTGTGAAAAGACGGCAGGTGCATGTCATTATAAATTTGTCCAAACTCACAGAATGTACAGCACCAAGAGCAAACTCTCATGCAAACTGTGGACTTTGGAAGATTATGATGTATCCATGTAGGTTCATCCTTGGTAAATAAATAAACAAATGCACCATTTTCTTAAGTAATGTGGATAAGGAGACTATGGATACAGTGGGTGCAGAGAGTATATAGGAAGTCCTTCTTCCTCTCAATTTTGTTGTGAATCTAAAAAATTATTTGAAAAATATATACATCTATTCATATAATGAAATTAAAATTGAAAATAAAAGAACTCTCAAAATCAACCAAAGGGGAAAAATAATGTAACTAAAAGCTAAATTATAAGTTACATTTCTCATTAGTGATAGATGCCAATGGTCTAAAAATCATGTATTAAAATGTTAAGGGGAACTCCATTTTTGGACATGATGAAATAAATGTAAAAAAAAAGAAGGAAGAGGAGGAGGAGGAGGAGAAAGAGAAGAAGAAGGAGAAAAGCTCCACTCTCTATAGCTCAGGGGTTCTCAACCTTGGCATTATTGGTATTTCAGACTAGATCATTTTTGTTCAGGGCAGGGGTTGGGCTATTCTGTGTACTGTAGCATATTTAGCAACATCTCTAATCTCTACCCACTAGGTGCCAGTAACAACTTCCCACTTGTGACAGCAAAAAATGTCTTCAGACACTGTCGGATGTCACCTGTAGGGCAAATCATCCGCAACTGAGATCTCTTCCCTCCAGCCAGAGGACTTGGAAGAGGACAGCCTGAAAGGACAGAACCTCTTTTAATCCACTTAGCCCAATCCAAGCAGACAGTATGAAAGAGCCACATCCCTGTGCCTCCCCACCAGGCACTGTGGAGACCTAGGGGAGGAGCCCTGCTGTCCATCCCTGCCCTACACTTCCAAAGCGGGAGCACGCCTCCTCTTCACAGCATGTGCTGCAGACAGGGCAGGCTGGAGCCTCGATGACCATCCCTGCTGTGCACTAAGACAACAGCAGGAAAAAAGCAATGGCCCGCCCTCTCTTCACTGGCACAGTGACCACAGAGGCTACAGGCTATGAAGGGAAGCACTGTCATCTGCCATGCTGTACCAAGTGAAGGACAGCAAAGCTGCATTATTACCCTGCCTCATCTCAGCTGTGTGTGGGGGGGGGGG
>RCUC01125702.1:0-33122 GCA_003697995.1 Taxidea taxus jeffersonii | reverse complement strand
GAATACTATGCAGCCATCAAAAGAAATGAAATCTTACCATTTGCGACGACATGGATGGAACTAGAGCGTATTATGCTTAGCGAAATAAGTCAACTGGAGAAAGACATCTACCACATGATCTCCCTGATATGAGGAAGTGGAGATGCAACGGGGGTGGGAGTTAAGGTGGTAGGAAAAGTAAAAATGAAAGAAGATGGGATCGGGAGGGAGAAAAACCAAAAGAGACTCTTAATGTCATAAAACAAACGGAGGGGGGTGGGGGGAAGAGGGGTTGGGTGAGGGTGGTGGGGTTACATCATATGTTTAAATAAAGCTTAAATAAGGTAAAAAAAAATACAAAACAAACAAACAAACAAACAAACAAAAAAAAACCCTATCTGGAAAGACAGTTAAGTTCTTACCACTGACCATATTTTCAAGTGGGTTTTTATTTTTGAGAACAGGGGTCCTATCAAGTGAACAATTTTTTTTTAAAGGGCCAAATTAATACCTCCAGTCCAAGGGAATCCAATGACACCATTAAAAAAAATTATCCACAGGGGTGCCCGGGTGGCACAGTGGGTTGAGTATCCAGCTCCTGGTTTCCACCCAGGTCCTGATCTTAGGGTCTTGAGATAAAGACCCACCATCAGGCTCCATGCTCAGTGAAGATTCTGCTTGGGACTCTCTGTCCCTCCCCGTGCACACTCTCAAATAAATCTTTAAAAAAATTATCCACAAAAACACACAAACTACATTCTGTTCATCATCTACATTCTCTGTAGACGGTGGTTATGCAGTATACATAGCGATTAAGAACATTACTTCCAGGGCCAAAAAGTCTGGGTTTGAATCCTGGCTATAAGCTTTTAGGGAAAATTATTTAACATTCTCTGAGCCTCAGCTATTTCATCTGTAAAGGAGGGACCTAGCTCATAAAATAGCTGGGAAGATTAAATGAGATAATCTGCATAAAATGCTTAGAACTCTGCCTAGCACTTAAATGGTCCATTCACTTTATTATTTGCAACCTACATTCTCCAACTCTTCCTCCCCTTTTCCCTCTCCCTCCTCTTCTTCCTACTATCAGTACCAATCCTTCTGTATTCTTTTCTTTCCAATGTAATAAGGCCACCTTTGCAACATTTCTTGGCATCTGCTTCCCAGAGCATTTTTTTTCCTTATACAGTTTGCTGGAATATTTTATTTGTGGCTGGCTCTGACTTTATGTTAATTGTGCTTTTTGTTTCCTGCAAAAATGCAGTGAGTTACTATTGCTGTATTTAGAATTGTAAATTTCAAAATCTATAAATAAAAAGTTAAAATAAATAATTTTACAGGAAGCTAGTCCTGATTATAAATGCAGACTAATGACTTTTTTCTCCAGCAAAAGAAGAATAAAAAGAAATGATTTGAAATAGCCCAAAATCTGTTGCTTGTAAATAGTATTATATAGTATTGCTTTTTTTATTAGTTCAAAATTAGGTACTCTTAATTATTGAGTAAGACCTCAATGAATTAGTTTATGTAAGTTTTAGGTCTGTGATATAAAAATCATATAAAACTGCATTAATTTGGTTAACCATGTTTTTACATCTAAATTTTTTAATATTCTTATTTTTCCAATACTACAAATTCACAACACCCTTTCATAGGCATTTTCTCATCAGAGAATCAAAGCCAATTAACTGAGCATGACTACTGTGTTCTAGGCACAATGCTCAGTATATCTCCTAGAGGCAACTTCTCCACAGCAAATTTGAAGTTAGGAAACCTGACCTGGGGCTAGATGTGATCATATGTATTATCATGTTTAGTTGATATAATCCTCACAAACCACATAAAATTAAGAGTTATTCTTAATTTCAACATTTTATAGATGAGAAAAATATATATACATAAAGACATATTTGACTTGCTCAATATCAGAGAGAGTAAGTATCTAGCAAACATAGGACCCAAACTGAGCGCCTCCCCCCATCAGCCTCCCAATCTGTCCTAGATTCTAAGCCAAATGAATTATATTAAAAACATGTATTTTTAATGTAAAGCCTATATTCCTCATTGAAAATTAATAAAAATGACAAATTTTCTTCTACCCAGTATTAATAGTTATTGTAGACACAATATAAAAAAAGCAAAAGATTAAATGAGATTTTAAGCAATTTTAGTTTCCTATGAACATTCTGTAATACTTAAGTGTGGGGAAAAAAATCAACCTTCCCTTATACCCCCACCCAAGTGTACATGGCTACTTCTCCAAGGAGTTTAAAGTAAGCTAACCAAATCTACTTTGTAAATAAGATTCATTACCTTTTACAAATGACTATGAAAAGAAGCACTTACTAGGAGAAATATAACATGCCATGATGGGGAGAAGAGGAATCAATTATTAAATCAGTAAAAACATGACATTTTAAAGTATACCTTTGTGTCAAAAGGGGTTGAAGAGGTCTGTAAAAACAAACAATTTTAACAATGTAAAATCAGCAGTTTTTTAACAAAGCTGAATCTCGTAATTTCAGTATGCATATTCCAGTAAATATATTCATATTCATTACTCCAAAGAGTAGGTCTTAAGCTGGCTAATGACACACACTGGCTATACCATTAAATTCTCCTTATGATGTACATAATACTCATAACTATATTTTGGAAATATTTTCGGACTAGAATAAGTTTTACAAGATCACTAAGAACCATATCCCAGAAACAGGAGACTTCTTCATTTACTCTCCCTACTCCCTAATTTCAACCTCTCAGACAAAAAAACACAGTCATAAACTCTCCAAGGAAATTTCTGAGGGCTGTGTGCCCTCCCATCACCAGAATCCACACTGTTGCTGAAACACAAAGAAACAAACCCAGGTATCGAAATGTTCAGAGTACCAGGAAATTACCAAATATGAAATTTGAGATACCCTTAATAGCAAGTACAGATATGTAGAAAAGAGTTAATTCTCCAAAATACTGACAATGGCTTGCTAAAATTGCATTATTGTAGACATGTGAATTTTACATTTATATGAAAATCTACCTTAAGTGGTCTTCAGTATTCGTTCATTCAACATTTATTTATGATTAGGCAATATTCTAGATGGAAAAAACTTTTTTAAAAGTAACAGAGTCCCTAACATAAGTAAGTTTAGTTTGGTAGTGATATCTCCAACAGTAGGCATAAACATTTTCTGTGTAAGTTTAACTAATGGTTTTCCATATTCAGATGGTAGCATTAAAATTTTTTTTTAGATAGAAAGGCTACTAGGTGACTCTAATGTCAAATGGATGACAGGTGACTTGCTATGTCTTTAGTAAAATAAAACAGAAAATTCATCCCATGGGCCATCTCCTCCCATAGGTTTCTTCCTTCATAGCTGAAACCTATCTAAAGTATTGTTTATATAAGAAACGACAACTTATTAAAAAAAAAAGGACTTTTTAGAACACTGTAAAATTTCATTTTAGATCTGGAAACATGGCCACTATTGTTTTTTTTTTAATCATGATAAATGCACCTGCACAGATACCTATTTGTTCACTTTTTAAAAAGGTTCACTTGAGAGAGAGAGAGACCTAGAGAGCATGAGCAGAGGAAGGGACAAAGGGAGAGGGAGAAGCAGGCTTCCTCTGAGCAGGGAGCCTGATGCAGGGCTCAATCCTGGGACTCCAGGATCATGACCTGAGCCAAAGGCAGATGCTTAACAGACTGAGCCTCCCAGACACCCACGTTTGTTCACTTTTGATATCACTTTTGGGTATCATGTATTTCTAATCTTCAAATTCTCCCCATATACTAGTCCACTGACTACAGTAGAGGCCAATTAACATCTCCGTACAATTTATATGACCTGAGTATCTCTACAATTGTTATTAAAGATGGTTATGGGAAATGAGATAACAAATGATGGTCCGCAACACAGTACTGAGCACAATTTACAATAGGATTCCACCCTGATTTTGTCCAAAATACTTATTTTTAAAACCAAAGACACTTACTTCACAGGGCGCCTGGCTGGCTCAGTTGTTAGCACATGAGACTCAGGTTCTCTGAGTTCAAGCTCCAGCATGGGTGTAGAGCTCACCTCAAAACAAAACAAAAAACACACTTCATTTATAATAGGGGAGCACCTTTATAGCCCCACAGGATATGCTGAGATCACTATAGCAGATTTCCAGAAGAATGGGCTTTGTAGTATGATGTAATTTGAAAAGTTTAATGGTTATAGAAAAGTTATAAAAATAGCACAGAGTTTCCACATACTGTTCACTCAGGTTCCCCTGTTAACATCATATGTAACTACCATACAGTTATTAAAACATAAAATTAACATTGATCCTATACTAGCTAAATTACTCACAAGTTTTCCAGCTCTCTACTAATGCTCTTTTCTTTCTTCTATTTTTTTTTCTATTTTTCCCAACTTTTTTCTATTCCAGGATCCTATCCAGGATCCCACACTGTCTTTAGCTGTCATGTCTCTATAATCATCTCCAATTCCCTTTCATGGCCATGATACTTTAGAAAAGTACTGATCATTTTGTAAAAACATGCCTCAATGTAGGTTTGTCTAATGCTTTTCTATGATTAGACCGAGGTTATATACATTTTTGGCAATAATATCACATAAGTGAAGCTGTGCCCTCTTCTTATCATATGTTAGCATGTCTTCTTACTGGTGATACCCACCTAAATCATTTGCCAGCTTTCTCTACTGCAGAGTTACTATTTTTCCCTTTGTAATATTAAACATCTTAGAGAAATACTTTTAGATTACGCAAATATTTCTTATCTAAAAACTTTCACCCTGTTTTTTTTTGGCATCCATTGATGGGTCTTGCCGACAATAACTACTATAATGGTGTTTGTATCACAGTGGTTTGCTATTTCCTTCAGTCCTTCTACATTTATTAATTGTAACTCAGAAGAACAGTGGGGTTTTTTAAGATTATTTATTTATGTATTTATCTGAGAGAGAGAGAGTGAGAGCAGAGGGAGAGGGAGAAGAAGACCCCCCACTAAGCAGGGAGCCTGATGTAGGGCTCAATCCCAGGACCCTGAGATCACGACCTGAGCTGAAGGCAGACACCCAACCAACTGAGCCACCCAGGCACTCCAGAAGAATATTTTTTTTTTTAACTACATCAAATACCTAGGTCTCAATAATTTATCAAAAACAAAAACAATAAAACCTAATAAATATAATGGACAGCAGTATTTCATCTTGAGCTATAATGACCTTAACTCCCCAAATTAAATGTCTAGCAGTTCCTTTTTGAAGGATCTGTGTTTGAGTAAGTTGTTAATGACATCTGTCAGCAGCTGTAGTGTTGTTTTATATAATTGTAGCCTCATTTTTTGTTGCAAGTAATGCATCATGATGCATATTTAAGGTTTTCCAAATAAAGAGTCTTGAGCAATCTATTTTAAAGTAGCTAATACCACAGCATATTTGAGGCTAAGGGGTAAGCATTCCTTGGGAACCAAAACAATGAGGACAGCAAATATTCTACCCCTGCAAATCTAATCTCACTCCTCAACCTGAAACCACACCACATGAGCATGAAATTATACTGGTAAGGAGAGATTTCTTAGAATGGTAAATTTCAAAGCACTGCTCTTCAAGACTCTATTATTCCTATGACAGGATTAGGATCTGCAAACATGAAATATAACCTTATTCACTTACTCTTTCACAAAAGGAAAACCCGTCAATCTAATGCTAAAAGGCTTCAAGCTTATTTCTAAACATTTAAAAAAAATGCCTTATTTATCAAAACTTTATTCTCCTTGTTTGTTCACTAAATACTGTGGTCTTACATTGAGGTCAAAAAGTGTCAACCAATTACTATGTAAGAGAAGTACTTTTTAAATCTAAAGCTACTCAGAATACACAGAATTATTTTAATAGGCAACCAGATACATTACTGTGTATTCCCAAGTATATTCAACCATTATAAGCATACCTGTTTAAAGCCCCAGTAAACTAACAAGTAGCATAGTGTCTGGCACATTGCAAATACTCTTAAGTATTTTTTAGTGAATATATCAGTGACAAACAATACATATACAATGGTCCGTAATTCCTTCTGAACTACATCCACTGCAGGCTAAGAGTTCAAGCATACCTCTTCTTCTGCATATTCAGAAATCCATACATTTTAGTTATTTCTCAAGAAAGATGTTAAAATGACTTAGAATATAATCTAAATGACATGGAAATAACATTCTTGAAGTTTATCACCCCAAAACTACAATTTATTTGTAAAGGATATCAAGCCATTTTTTAAAGTGATTTATTTTCATAATGGATATCTAGGTGATAAAAATAGATGAGAAAACAGGAAATCCCACTCATATTTCTAATCTTACAAATTATTGCCACGATGAGTCCTGGAAACTACTGCAGGATCATAGTTGCAGGATTTATGTTGACTTCATTTCTGGTTGCAGACCTTAATTTATTTAAAACAAACAAAAAAACACCTTGGTCTAAAGCATGGCCATGAACAGATTTTATTTAAAAGTCTCTTAACTGGGGCGCCTGGGCAGCTCAGTGGATTAAGCCACAGCCTTCGGCTCAGGTCATGATCTCAGGGTCCTAGGATCGAGCCCCGCATTGGGCTCTTTGCTCAGCAGGAAGCCTGCTTCCCCCTCTCTCTCTGCCTGCCTCTCTGCCTACTTGTGATCTGTCAAATAAATAAATAAAATCTTAAAAAAAAAAAGTCTCTTAACTATTACTAGGAGTACTGGATAAATCATGGCGATCATTTTCTGACAGTTGTTTAGTGAACTTACAATATACCTAAATGTGTATTTCCATATTATTTCAAAATAAAAATTACTTTAATATAGAATATTGCTAGCTTGTGCTTTAAAACATTACTTGGTACTACTGGAAATGTACTTTAGACTAGAATGGAGAGAGGAAATTGATTACCATTGGTGAATCTATGCTTTGGCAAGAAAACACAGGAAACCACTTCTTATTTTCTCAGATCCCAAATGACCAGAGAATAATTCTAACCAGCAGGGGGAGATAATGAGGAGAGTAGTAAGACAAAGAACAGGCTACAGGCAAGAAAAGCAGTTATAATTATAGCTGGGAACACGGAATTTGTTAAAGGAAGTCTACTGTATAATTATATTTGAAAATTTAGCAAGATGCCCAGAGGCTGACTCGCAGCTGTCAGGAACTGGTAACTCTACTTCTGTTCATGCAGCGACCACTTCGGCTAGTAAATCCACTAACCAGACATTACTAGAACTGACATTTGGAGTAAAGGGAAAGATCCCCTCTTGAGACACTTTTTTCCTACATTGGATGAAGGCATCCACATCAACAAAGTAACCTTGTCTCTTTAGCTTCCTCTTTAGACTTAGCTCTCCTCTATCTTCTCTTCCTCAGAGAACCCAAACATTCTCATAACAAATTATCCAAATGCAAATCTCTTCCCTGAATTCTGACTAGATCCTGAACCAATCTATCTCATACAATTCCGAATTCAGCAGGCTTACATCAAAGTTCACTTCCCTCCACTATCACCTTGCCTGGAAACTATCTTCTGGTGGAAACAGCATTCTCTCAGTTAAGCAAGAGAACTCAAGATTGACCTTTGCTCTTTCTCTTTCCTGACCTCCTACCCTATATTAATTCAACAAATCCTATTAATTTTTCAGGGAAATTCTATCATTCATCAATGAAAGATATGGTGAAGTCCTAAGCTCCAAAGCACAGAATGTGGCCCTATTTGGAAATAGGGTCTCTACAGAGGTAATCAAGTTAAAATGAGGTCATTAAGGTAGATTCTAATTCATTACTCCTAGTGTCTTTATGAAAAGGGGAGATGTGGACACAGAGACAGATACTCACAGAGGGAAGATTATCTGAAGACACACAGGGAAAACATGGCCATCTAATGGGAGTGATGCACCCACAGGCCACAGAGCACCAAGGACTGCATGGCAAACACCAGAAGCCAAGAGAGGCAAGAAAGAATTCTCCTCCTTAGAGCAACCAGAGAACACTGTCTGCCAATATCCTGAGTTTGGACTTCGTGCCTCTCGAACTGAGACAATGAATTTCTACTGTATTAAGCCACCTGTTTTTGAGACTGTTACTGAAGCCCTGGGAAAGTAACTCAAACCCCAGAAGCAATTTGAACTCAGTTATCTAAACTCTGTACCACCAAACCTGTGCCTGATCTCTGAATAGCATCCCACACATGTAGCTGGCGATGGCAATTATTTTGTGCCATTCTTGCTCAACATCCACTCAAATACTGGGGCTGACTTCCTAAATACTATACATCTCTTTAATTTGTCCATTTTTCCAACTCTAAGTCACTAGACTAGTTTAGGTCCTCATCATCAAGCCCCTAGACTACTATCCACCAAATGGTCACCATGCTAAGAGTCTTGCCCCCAGTTCATTTATCTTCAGCTACCAGACTAAAATGCCAATCTGATCACACTTTAGTTCATCAATATGGAATACAGTAAGTGGTATCCATGGTTATCTCAGGACAAAGTCTAAGTCTAATGTCTTTAGACTGACTGACAAAACTACATGTAATGGCCTCTGAGACTAAAGGGAAAGAAATCATTTACCACGCCCACCCCAAACCCACAGGGAAGTAAGTACTTTGAGTTCTTCAAACACACCAGTGCTTTTCACGCCTGCCCACGTCTCTTCCCTTTATTTAACCACTGATTCATTCATTTACTCAACAAAGCATAGTTCTAAGAGCTAGATATTCCACAGAAAATAAAGCAAAGTTCCTGCCCTCATAAAATCTATATTCTAAAGAGGGTGGTAAATGGATCATAAATGAAAGTAAATAAGTAAATAAATATATACTACCTCAGGTGGTATGAAGTTTTTCAGAGAAAAGTAAAGCAGGGTAAAGGGAATAAGGGAGGTTGGGAGTAGGGAAAGGAGCAAGGTTATGATTTTAGATCATGTGCTCAGAGAAGACCTGACAAGGTGATATTTAAGAAGAGATCTGAAGAAAGTAAGGAAATAAGCCCTACGAATACCTAAAGGAAGGGTGTGCAAATAAAAGGAAGAACAATAGCAAAGACCCTGAGGTGGGGCAGACCTACAGTGTTTAAGGAACATCACTGAGGCCACTGTGACTACAGTAGGGGAAAGGAAGAGAATGAGTACAAATGAGGTTTTAGGAAGTCAAATGATACATGGCCTTGAAGCTCACTGTAAGACTTTAGAAATTAATGAGTAAACAGTGGAATTTTTGAGTTTGGTTTTATGTAGAGAACAAAACTGTTGGGGAGGGAGTGTAGTACAAAAAAGACATCAGGGGCACCTGAGTGGCTCAGTGGGTTAAGCCTCTGCCTTCTGCTCGGGTCATGATCTCACGGTCCTGGGATCAAGCCCCACATCAGGCTCTCTGCCCAGCGGGGGGCCTGCTTCTCTCTCTGCCTCTGCCTGCCTCTCTGCCTGCTTGTGGTCTCTGTCAAATAAAGAAATAAAATCTTAAAAAAAAAAAAAAAAAAGACATCAGTTAGGCTACTTGGAGTTCCAAGTAAGGCACAGTGGTGGCTTGGAATGGAGTAGAGATGGTAGAAATGGCAGGATTCTGGGAATTATGACGAATATATGCTTATGGACATGCATATAATTAAATAAACCATCTTTTTAGTTTATCAGCTTAATTTCAGAAGTAATATAAAAAGGCTCTAGTTTCAAATGGGTAAAAATGATTTTTACTTCTCTCCTACTCATTAGGAAAAAAAAACAAGAAAGAAAGAGGAGGAAAGAACATTCTAGACAAGCCAAATAGATTTCCTTAAAGGAAAGAAAACAATATGTCACCCTTTTGAATTTAGTCCCATGACTCCAAAGCAGAGCTTTCACACAGTAGCTCTGTATTTATGAAAATACTCCCTTCTTTACACCTGGTTTAAAGTTGCTGAAGGAATTTTATTCCATTTTTACAGAGGGATCATCTTTAATGCATGCTACCCACTGATATAAGTCTGAAGTCTTAGATGGTGGCTTAATGTGCAAAGCAATGAATGTGTTAAAACAGTGACTTTGAGTATAGCATCTCTGGTTATTTAAACTTCATTATAGAAGGTAATCTCATCTTTTGACTAAAGAAATAAGCATTCAGATTTATACTGTGTTCACATATGAAAATTTATTTATTTTATTAAAGTATTCCGCATACCATCAGATCAATTCAGTCACTTGCTAACAAATAACAACATGGCAACATTACTAGTATTAGGATCACTACACGTAATTTTCCTTGGTAATAAGAATCAAGAATTTTCTTATCTTCCCTTTTTCAAATATTAGTTGAAGCTCTTATTCAATTATTCTTAATAGTGAATTCTCTGATTTTGAATGGAAAAAATATTTTTTAGTCTTTTTGTTGAAATATAATTGACATAGCATTTTATTACTTTCAGGTATAGAACATAATTACTCAATATTTGTATATATTATAAAAGGATTACCTCAATAAGCCTAGTTAATATCATCACCATATAGTTACTACTTCTTCTTGTGATGAGAACTTATAAGATCAACTCTCTTACCAACTTTCAAATATACAATACAGTATTATTTACTATAGTTACCCTGTTATCACTAAAGAATTTTTAAATATCATTTAAATCTCTTTACAGCTCTAAAATTCAGGAACATTTTTTATTTAAATACTGAACCTTCAAAAAATTAGCCCAATTCCAACTCAAAAAGAATGAGTTTCCAAAAACAGAAAAGAGGATGTTTACAATATAAGTGTATGGCTTTATCATCAACGAGCATCTGAGAATACAGACACTCCAAGTCGTGCATGCAGAGCCCAATGTTTAACTGCCAACACCCAGCTGCCTAAATCTCAGTACCAGCTTAAGTGAGAGTTTCACACCAAAAGAGACCACAAACCAGTAGACAATTAACTACCAGATGACCCGGAAGTGAGGAAGAGAAGAAAACAACAACAACAAAAAAAACCACAGAACTGCAAGGAACAAAAGTAACAAGAATTCAAATAATCTGTTCCCCTAGTCTACATACTAGAAATGGTGTGACATTAGTCTAAGAAATATATGCTACATGGGGCGGCTGGGTGGCTCAGTGGGTTAATGCCTCCACTTTCAGCTCAGGTCATGATCTCAGGGTCCTGGGATTGAGCCCCGAATCAGGCTCTGCTCAGCAAGGAGCCTGCCTCCCCCTCTCTCTCTACCTGCCTCTCTGCCTACTTGTGATTTCTGTCTGTCAAATAAACAAAATATTTTTTTAAAGATTTTATTTGTTTATTTGACAGAGAGAGATCACAGTAGGCAGAGAGGCAGGCAGAGAGAGAGGAGGAAGCAGGCTCCCCACGGAGCAGAGAGCCCAATGTGGGGCTCCATCCCAGGACCCTGGGATCATGACCTGAGCCGAAAGCAGAGGCTTTAACCTACTGAGCCACCCAGGCGCCCTAAATAAAATATTTAAAAAAAAAAAAGAAATGTACGCTACCATTTAAGTCTTCACAGGTATCTCTCTACCATAAGTTCTATCACTTGACCTGTAAGTCTAGGTCCTCACAAAGATGCTTGATTTTTGAGATTTATCAACAAAGCAAGAAATGCATATGCTTCAAATTGTTTTCAAGTACTATATACATTCATTTACTCCTTTTCCATAAAAATTCCAAAATTATCCTCTTCACCCCAAGGAAGACCAGTAAGCTACAGGATTAATGTCAACATCAGAGGTCTATTGTTAAATCAGGAGTAGGCCATGAGTTTTATTCTAGAGCTTTTTATATGCCCATGCAGGCTGAAAATGCAAGAGTTAAAACTCTTACCAAGAAAGTTCAAGGCCCCTTTGACTTTGTGTGAAAGCCTCAGGTCTGCTAGAGCTTCTTATCACAAGGGTAAAGGGAGATTTCCTGGGTCAACAGAGTTTCAGCATAAAAGACTGGTTTTTTTGGAACAAGATGACCTGGAGACCAAAGATTTATCTTAACCCGATGAAGAACTAACTCATACTCCTAGTTACTGGAAATATGTTCAGAGACTACACACCAGGTTAAGGAAAATCAGACTAAAGAACAGCCTTC
The DNA here is from genome assembly GCA_003697995.1 of Taxidea taxus jeffersonii. Classification (NCBI taxonomy): domain Eukaryota; kingdom Metazoa; phylum Chordata; class Mammalia; order Carnivora; family Mustelidae; genus Taxidea; species Taxidea taxus. The sequence continues at coordinate 21,062 of RCUC01125702.1, read as the reverse complement.
AGGGGCGCCTGGGTGGCTCAGTGGGTTAAAGCCTCTGCCTTCGGCTCAGGTCATGATCCCAGGGTCCTGGGATCGAGCCCCGCATCGGGCTCTCTGCTTAGCAGGGAGCCTGCTTCCCCCCACCTCCCCCTCTGCATGCCTCTCTGCCTATTTGTGATCTCTCTCTGTCAAATAAATAAATAAAATATTTAAAAAAAAAAAGAACAGCCTTCATTGATCTGATCTATTCTTAAATAAAGAATTTCCCTTCTCATTTGCCATTTTATTACAGATTTGTAGAATTATCAATCCTCCTTTTCCTGTTATATAGAAAAGTATAAGCAATACTACATTATGTGTATCTATCATGAGAAAATGAAAATGAATTATAAAAAAGGTTCAAAACTATACTAGAAAAATCTCAAATCTTTAATGAAAAAATATTTAAAAGTGTAATATCCTTAAACTGTTCTTCAAGGTGTTTATTATAGATGTTTCCTTAAACTAGTAAATTTCCTCCATGTTGGGAGATAAACTGTCCAAAATAAGGACAAATCATTACAACATCAACTGATAATATAAAGCATACAACAAATTCATGGACTCCAGCACTGTATCTTATTATCATTTTAAATGGAAAAAATAGATAAATTGTCAAAAATCTGATCCAGAAAAATATAACATAATCAGAATGACAAATACTTTCAGGTTTTAAAACAAAACTCATTCTGACATGTAAAATCTATGAAGTATTTTTGCTCTGAATTTTGTGGTACCATATTATTACCATAATATTACCATATTATTCTATAACAAAATCAGATTTATTCAATCAAATGAAAAACAAAACAAAATTAAAAATACCTGAACCAGAAAGTTTGTTAGCATTATCATATGATGCGGGGTGCCTGGGTGGCTCAATGGGTTAAAGCCTCTGCCTTTGGCTCAGGTCATGATCTCAGGGTCCTGGGATTGAGCCCCGCATCGGGCTCTCTGCTCAGCAGGGAGCCTTCTTCCCTTCCTCTCCCTCTGTGCGTTTCTCTGCCTACTTGTAATCTCTGTTTGTCAAATAAATAAATAAAATCTTTAAAAAAAATTATCGTATGATGCAGTAATTCAACAAATACATGTATAATAATGCATGTTCATAGCACTAAACACAACAGCCCAAATGTCCATCAATGGATGAACAGATAAACACACTTTGGTATATACATACAATGGAATATTATTTAGCCATAAAAAATAAATGAAGTACTGATAAATGCTAAAATGTGGATGAACTCTGAAAACATTACACTAAGTGAAGGAAGCCAGAAACAGAAACAAAGGAATACTTATTGAATGATTCCATTCTTTTGAATTGGAATAAGTAAATCCAAAGAGACAGATTTGGGTGGGAAAGGGCTTGGGGATGGGGCAAATTGGGAATAACTGATTAACGGGTACAGGTTTCCTTTTGGAGTGATCAAAATGTTTGGGAACTAGATATAGGTGATGGTTTCATAAACATTGTCAATGTATCAAATGGTACTGAATTTTTTACCTGAAAATGGTTGACTTTATGTTATGTGACTCTCACCTGAATTTAAAAATAAATAATGAAGTAGCCATATTACTAGTAACAAGACCTCATGTGCCACTGACAGCATATATTGAACATATCAGAAGACATCACCTCTATAGTATCCTTCCCAGTAATGCATACCCTCAATCTAACCATAGGAAAACACAGACAAGCCCAAATTGAGGGATATCCTACAACATAAATGACCAGTACTCTTCACAAGTCTCAAGGTCATGAAAAACAAGAGTGAAGAACTATTACACAATGTGGGAGGACTAAGAAGATACAACAACTAAATGCAATGTGGGTTCCAAGACTGGATCCTGAAACTGGAAAAAGAATTAGTGGAGAGACTGGTGAAATCTGCATAAAGCAGTAATTTAGTTAATAGTACTGTCAATGTTAATTTCTTAGTATTGGAAATTATGCTATGGTTATATAAGGTATTAACATTAGGGGAAGCTGGCTGAAAACTACTAGTTTTATAACTCTGCTTCAAGCCTAACATATTTCCAAATAAAGAGTAAATGGAAGGAAAAAAGAAATAAAGGGAGGGAAGGAAGGAAGAAAGAGGCCCAGTGACCAACTTCACTCCATGAAATATTTATTAGGAAAATGTTGAAATAAATTAACTGACTGAGAAGTAAAGGGGTTATTCTTCTTTTTTTTTTTTTTTTTAGATTTTATTTATTTATCTGACAGAGAGATCAGAAGTAGGCAGAGAGGCAGGCAGAGAGAGAGAGAGAGAGGGAAGCAGGCTCCCTGCTGAGCAGAGAGCCCGATGCGGGACTCAATCCCAGGACCCGAGATCATGACCTGAGCCGAAGGCAGTGGCTTAACCAACTGAGCCACCCAGGCGCCCCTAAAGGGGTTATTCTAATGGCAAAACTTAATTCACGAGATCTGCATCTGCTTAACAGATGCACTCATTTTGGAGGGAGGGAGTAAATTCTTCAGTTAAGTCGTAATAATTCAATCTTAGAAACCAGGATAAGTAAAAGTAAACCAGTACTGATATTTTCAACAGAAAAATTCAAAATTAAAGCACTCAAAGTCAAAGGGAAAAATTAAAACAAAACACTGTTGTAATTCCTACAGGTTACAAATACATTATAAATTTATTACTGAAATGAGGAAAGCATATTTCTTATAGCAGAATGATTAGAACAAATCAACTTGATAATTTAATCAGATTTAATTTTACTTTAAATTTGTAACCTTCTCTTAAGACACATCTCTTTTTAATCAACTTAAATCAGTTTGTGTCTGGACATAAGACTCTTAGTTGCCATACTATTATGTAGGAGATACCTTCTTATTAAAAACAATTCCCTTGAAAATGAACACTGTGACTAAAAGAACCAATTTTTTAAATGAAACCACCAACATAAATTCTGTAAATATTTCCAATCATATTAATAAAATTTACCATCCCAGCAACCAGGGTATATAACTATATTACTAATATAATCATCTTCAGTAAATCTAATTACCAAAAAGAGTCATTTTAAATAAGCAATCCAGATTTAAGAACTACACACTCCCATAGCTCTCAGAAGGAACCAACCCTTTTGACACCTTGATTTCAGACACCTAGCTTCCAGAGACCTGAGATAGTAAGTTTCTATTACTTAAGCCACCTAGTTTGTGGTACTTTGTTACGGCAGTCCCACAAGACAAATACAATTACCATGGAACAAACAAAATAGTATACTCCTGTATTCCCACAACAGCCTTTCCCTCAAAGAGCATTCAAATGAAAAGTAGGGGCACCTGGGTGGTACAGTCAGTTAAGCGGCTGACTCTCAGTTTCAGCTCAGGTCATGATCAAGGATCATGAGATCAAGCCCCCAGGCAGGCTCCACACTCAGCCTGGAGTCTATTTGAGATTCCTTCTCTGTCTCTCTCTCTCTCTCTCAAATAAATAAATCTTTCAAATTAAAGGTAGCCACTTTCTCAGCTCTTATACACTAGCCTACCTGACTGAATCTGCCAGCAACAATCACTCACCAAAAGAAGCTGCCTTGAGGGGCACCTGGGTGGCTCAGTGGTTAAAGCCTCTGCCTTCGGCTCAGGTCATGATTCCAGGGTCCTGGGATCGAGCCCCGAGTCGGGCTCTCTGCTCAGCAGGGAGCCTGCTTCCCTTCATCTCTCTGCCTGCCTCTCTGTCTACTTGTGGTCTCTGTCTGTCAAATAAATAAATAAAAATTAAAAAAAAAAAGAAGCTGCCTTGAATCCAGCCTCTGTGACATGACTGCCCAGTTCTATACCATACCAGCAACAACAGACTGGACCTCAGGTGGGTATCAGGCTCAAGCTCATCAATAAAGTAGCACCTTTACTACCTGGCTTAAAAGGGTGGACTGCTTCAGATTCACTGTGCCTCTCAAACAAGTTGATCTGAAAATCTCAGAAGAAACATGCCTTTTGTCCTGGCTTCTACAGCAGGAACTAACAATGTGAGCTACAATAATATGAAAACAGAAACCCCTATTGGTACCCAGAGAGAAAGATGGCATACAGAGTAAAGCTAAAGGTTTATTTTATTAGACTGCCTAAAAACCAAAACCACTTGCTAGAGTCTTAAAGCCAAGCTCTTTTCTCCAATTTTCATGAGAGCCCCTACTCTTCTTCCTGCTGCACAAGTATCTTTTAAACCTGAACTAATTTTAGACACACCCCGCAAACACAATACAAGGTAAAACAGAAATAAAGAGACCCAAACCCAGACCCTACTCTTAAGAGTTCATTCTCTTTTTAAATATTTTTTAAAAATATGAGCATATTTTGTGTGAATGCATTTCATATGCTTTCATATATTTCTTTACTAGGAAAAGATGAACTGGGTATTTCATTAATTGTCAATCATACAGCTATATACATACAGAGATACATGTTGAAATAGACAGTTCAAGCATGTGGGCCCACACCACTGCTGGAATGAGGTATGGACTTATCAGGAGACAATAGGACAGGTGGCTCTCAAGATATCATAGGAGGGCAGTCATTACCCTAAGGATTTAATGGGCTCCAGGTCTGGCCCTCAGTCACACTGGAGAGAAAGTAGATTCAGACAGAATATCGAAGAATGGAATCATGACTCTACAATGACAGAGAAAAAAAAAAATTCTTGCTTTCTCTTCTTGCTGGAAGGAAAGGATGTGTGTTGCTCTAGCTGCTGAAGGGCAGCCATCCTGTGATCACAAAGGAAACCAGTGGGAAGACAAACCAAGAGAGACAGATAAACCAAGCTTGTACCTTTTTCATACAGTGTTTGACGACGAAGCCCTAGAAATTTCTCTATCTCTGGAATTTCCAGTATGGAAGAAAATAAACTTCATTCTGGCATAAGGCAGATTATCTGGGGGTTTCTGTTATCCAAAAGTGAAATTACCATAATTTTAAGTATTTTTAAATAGTCCCTCAAAAATAAGTACCTATATGAAAACCATTTAAAACAAGGAAATAACTCTTCACATTTTATAAACAAATTACAATTTTAGAAAAAGTATGTAAGCTTTCTTAAATCCATTAAGAGTTTAATCACAAAATATAAATGACCAGTTAATAGGCAAATAAATAATGGGTACAGGCTAGTTTTACTTGATTGCATAAAACTGTTTACAATACATTTCTCAATAAAGAAAAATTGAATTATAACCCAAGGGTGGCTTAATTTGTACAAATTTTGAATAATGTCAGATATATTTCCAAAACAGATGCTTAGAGACTCTACAAGGACACTTGGCTCAATCAGAAGCCAGATTAAAGTTCCATCTGGAGCCTAATGACTCCATGGTTCCATTACAATTACCCAAGTCACCAAAGTGAGCCTTAATGGTTGTACATCACAGAATCTCTCTTGTAGGTATATATCTTGCCCCCAAAACTAGAAAATTAGGTCATAAAAATAATTTTGTATGCATATACAGACACACACACAGAGGTTCAGTAGGTATCCAAATGCCACTGTATTTTTTCAGTGACACTGAACTTTTCAATACAATTTTTCATTGGTTATTCATCAGCAGCTTTTGTTTTTAGACACAGATGCTGGGATATTGTGTCATCACTGTTGCTTGGCATGGAAAGGACAAAGTTCACCTTCCCCTTTAATCATCCTCCAGAGTAACTCAGATACCTTGAATAATCTCTGTAGTGTTTCCCTTTCTCAGATGCTATCACAGGATTATCAGATCAGAAAAACTGACTAAGGCCACTTTGTCTCCCAATTTCTATGTCTGAAAGTTGTCACAGAGCCACAGAATTCTAGATTAGGAAGATACTGGAAAGTACCCAAAACTGAGCATCTAGACCAATGCTACTCAAAGTATGGTTTGTGTTCCGCTGCCTGAACATGCGCTGTTTAAAGCATTTTATAGCAATATGACAGAGTAATGAGCTTGTATTTTATGTCTTTGGAGTTTTTTTTCCCTCTAGTGTAGGCTAGGGGCCCAAATTAGTGGGCTGAATTCCACCAGAAAATATGTTTGTTGACCTAGCAAGTTTTATTTTAATTTGAATGCCTTTAGATAAGACCCAGGTCCTCTGATTTGCTAAATTGGCAAGGTATTTACATCTCTTAGCTGGTCGGCCCTAGAAGGCATTTGAGCGTCCAATTCACCAGATCAGTACTTCACAAACTGTAATACCCCTTTGTGAGTAATGAAAGCAGTTTAGTAAGTTGCATAGAGCAATTTTTTTATTTTATTTATTTTTTAAAGATGTTATTTATTTATTTGACAGACAGAGATCACAAGTAGGCAGAGAGGCAGGCAGAGAGAGAGGAAGGGAAGCAGGCTCCCTGCTGAGCAGAGAGCCTGATGCGGGGCTAATCCCAGGACCCTATAATCATGACCTGAGCTGAAGGCAGAGGCTTTAACCCACTGAGCCACCCAGGCGCCCCATAAAGCAATTTTTTTTTAATAGACTGGCATTTCATGACATGATAGGGCATGACCTACAAAAAGGAGAACGTGTGTAGTATGTGTGTATATACGCACACAAATATATATCTGTATATGAGTATTTCAGTCCTAGGTTATGATTTACATTTTATTTCTTACTGTGGTTCATGGGCAAAATAACTGAATGAACAGCACTGTACCAGACCAATATCTTCATTTTACAGATACAAAAGTTGAGACTCAAGGTCACAGTCAGGTGGCAGCAGTTCAGTGCTCTTTTCTTATATTCTTATTATAAGTTTGTGTGCACATCAATGTTTGGGTGCACATTAATGTCTGCAAAACCAATAAACAGAAAATACAGAATAAGTGTCTCAAAATTAACACTTAAAAATCCTAAACTGATTAAAAATTTGTACTTAAAGGAAAATTTAAATACTAAAAATGAAAAAAAAATTATGTAAAACAAGATATATTTGATTAAATAAAAATTTTAAATGGCCCAAGAACAAAAACAAAGCAATACTTCAACTCAACTTTAAAAGAAAAAAAAAAAAAAAAAAACAGAATGAAATACAGAAAAACATCAAAACAACATGCCAGAAAACAATTCATTTTCTTATCATATAAATTTAGTACTTGAATAAATATGAGTAAAATACCTGAATAACAAATATATATTAAGGAGAAAATTGTAAAATAAATTCAAATGGCCAATAACATTTAAAATATATAGTAAGGTACACTTTTCACCTATAACATTAGCAAAAATGTTTTCTTTTTAAGTAATAATACCTGCTATTGACAAGAAAACAGAAGGATTCCCAAAAATCAGTGGTGGGAGTAAAACACATGAATTCCGACAAAAAGTCTCAGAAGCCTTAAAAATGTAATTACCCTTGTATCCAATAATTCCACTTCCAAAATTTATCCTATGGAAATAATGAGAGCTATATATACATAAACATTATTAAAAGTATTTTGAATGCCATATCATATAGAATAGTGAAAAATTCTAATGACCCAAATAGTTATCAATGGTTAAATAAATCATATATATCCACACAACAGAATGTTATGCAACTATTAAAGGAGATAAATATAAATATAGATATAAAAGAGGTGATGTCCATAACATACTGTTAAATGAAAAACAGTAATGGATATGTAACATCCCATTTTTATATAACAAAATTTTAAATACATTTAATCCCTTCTTACTAATAAATAGTGCAATATTTTTAGAATAAACTCACAAGTTACATTTTTACACATGGCCATTTTCTTTAAACAAGAAATAACTGAAATTGTTACCAAAAAAAGGAAAAGAAAAAAGAAAGAAGAGGGAGGGGAGGTTGAAAGGGAGGGAAAGAGGTAGGCAGACAGGAACCAGAACTAAAGGTAGGAAAATTCCACTATACAGTTAAGCTATCTTCAGCCACTGATATTCCGAAATGACTCCAAATCTAGCAGTTAAGTAAAGAAAGAAAAAGTCTGGGGCAAGGAAAAAATAGCCCCAGAGCATCCAACAGCACTACACAAAGCAGAACTTAGCCCCTCATTGCTACCCAATGTGCACACTTTGAAAGGCATAACTAATAGATGGCCTGTCTCTTTTCATCCAGGAACTGATCAGAAACAGCCAAGAGTTATTGGGCCCCCATGTCAGGTAGTGAGAGCATTAACAGCAGTCAGTGTAGCTCAACTGCAAGCATCAACAGAAATGGCTAGCTGCAGATCCCACGCCACAGGGGAACCTGCAATGCAGACTAGAAAAATAAACACCTCTTGGGAAGCAGGCGCTGGGGCAAAGGATCTTAACTCTACTCCTGAAAGGATCATTATGCTACCTTGCAGATATGCAGATCTGGCATACTGACCACAGTATGTAATCATCTGCTAGGTATTTTAACTCTATGTCCCAGACATCTCTTTCCACATGTATAAGATGCAGAAAAAAAAAAACAAACTGAGGATCTCAAATAATTTCACAGTTAGAATTTAATACCTCAACTACCCTTAATATTCACATACTCAAAATAATTTTCCAATTTTACTTGGAAAGTTGAGTATGTGACTATAATATAAAGGCAGTCCCTAACAGCTCAACAAAATCAAACGCCATTTCCCTTAACACTACATGGACGTCTTTCCCTCACTGAGGTATACTAACCAAACCGTCAGCATTAAGTATCCTCTTCATAAAAGAATAACCTCAAGAGGGGAAAGGGTTTATATAGGTGTCTGAAATAGTTCAGTCATACAGCTTTCTCTCCTAACACCATCCAAAATCTACACTACAGAGCAAAGTCGCAGGTGGAGTCAAATTTGAATCATGGAATACTTACTTTGGAAGGCAAGGCATGTCATGGATGCCATGACACATACAGGTCTTAAGGGAGGGTGAGAGTCCTGGCAACCTACAGGTTTAGTAATGGACTCAAGGATAGTCTTTCAATTGGGAGGGTTCCATTTCACATTTAAGGATGATGAAAGTCTCATAAACAAATTATTGATTACTTCAAATTTTTTCCAGGGAATAAGCCCTACATATCAGCCCTCAAAAAAAAAAAAGAAACTTCTATTACTTTTTTCCCCACTTTACATGTGGCTATGTCTCATGCATCCATATACTGGACTAACAATTTAAATACAAGTCAATATGACATACTTGATAAGTGGAAAATCTAACCACTACTTAAAACATTGCATGTGTGGTAAGAATCAATTCTAAATATTAACCGACCCACTCATCACAAACTTAAAATATAATTAATCCCCTAATTCACAAGTGTTATTATTCTTCAAAATATTTCATTCAACAAATATTCATTAATCAACAATAACATAAAACAAAAAACATTGGACAGTACATCCTAATCTACAACTTATTACTCATGTGACACTGAGAAAATCGTGCATGGTTTCCTCTAAAACAAAATGTGAAATGCTTTTTAAAGATACCACAAATACATAAAGATATATATAAGCACTCTTTTTACAAACAGGCTGAATACCACACACCATTTTTAACAAAGTGACACTATTCGGTTGCATGGATAAAGTTAAATTTTACAAGAGGATTACTGATGTTGATAGTATTGGTACAAATTTTTCTTGCATCTTTTCAACTATGAGAAAGATTGAGAAAGACAGAGAGACAGATTTTGCATTTTAGCTTTCTTCTTCTCATCCGAAATATGATTTAATTAAGACACCACTTCAAACAAAGAAACACATGAAGAACAAAAAAAAAAAAGGAATGGTCAAGGCTAAAATAACAAGACCTTACCACTGTACCAGTTAGGGCTCTTGATTATAAACAAAACACATTCTGCTTCATCTAAGTCAAAAAGAAATTTATTGGCTGAGTACTGGGTAGCTCAAAAAAACTGATACTATGTTGGAGAATGAGGAACCGAGGAAGGCAAATCACAAAGTCCTGCCCCCAAGCCTAGAATGAAGCCTGCAACATGTCACTGCATCAGTAACCAACGTCACAGGACAGGAAGGAGCCACCTCATCCGCAGCTCTTAGATTTTATGCCCCGGATGACTCTTGGTGCCTAGGTGCAGCTCTCAAGCTGCAAAAGGACCTCACAATGCCAGCCTTTAGGCTTTAGTTGAGAAAACTGAGGAGCAGCCCCCTACCTAAACTAGAAAGGGGGTTAAGTAGGGCCCTAGGCAGCTAAAACCATTTGCAATCTCTATTAAGATCAAGTTTTGATAGTAGACAGACCTGAAGTGCCTTTGACTCAGTGTCTTGCTCGAATCTATAAAAGTTCACAAATTCAAAGTTCATAAAAATTAATTCAGATCTCTTTAACATTATTAGATTTGCTTGTTACAATTTCTAGTCTATTTCCAAGGCAAAAATTTACTCTTTCTAAAGTGGTTCTAGCAACCAATACTAGACTGAGTAATTCAGATGAGGTCGAGCAAGTTTCTTACTACACTATAAGTATTGCCTCTTGCTTTATATTCTATCCGTCTGCTAATTTGGTTTCTTGCTTGCCTTTTTTGCTGCAGCTGTGCACCGGGTTAACTGTTTCAATGGTTTTCCTACAATAACCCACAAATTTTTTCCTGATCAGTGTGCTGTATGATTGGTTCTTTGTTCCTAAGATAATTATTTTACATTTGTCTACACTGAACTGCATTTGCCATCTGCTGGCCCAATCACCTAAACAATCCAAATCTTTTTGAATCTGATTGCATTGTTCCTCATTATTTCCTCTAGCTCCAATTTTAGGATCATCTGCAAACTCTGAGATCTTTTCTTTAAAGCTTGGACATATTTTATTTTAAAATAGGGTTTTGGTTTTTTTTTAAGTGACCCTTTAGACACTCCAGCTGAAATCTTCCAACTTGAAAAGTTTCCATAAAGCTTATTCAAGGATACCTTCCAATAAATAGTCAAAGTGCTGCTGGAAACAAAGCCAACTAGAACCCATTCTATTTCATCTTCCTTTACACTGCCATAATACTTTAAAAAGTATTATGTCTTCTAAGTTCTTCTCTTCAAAGCATAAATATTTTTAAGGAATGCAAACATTCTGTTTTCCAATGTACACATTCACGGTCTTTTTTTTTGTAGTAACTTTCCTAAAGGACACACAGTGAAATTTTCAACAACTTCTTAAACATAAGGTATTTAATCTAGTCATTCAAAACTTACTTGAGCATACATTACTAGTGAGCATCAGGTACAATGCAGTCTTGTGATCCTGGTCCAGTTAATTTATGTCCCAAAACCTCAGTTTCTTACTGATAAGAAGATAACTTCTAAAGGTCTAATCACCTCTAAAATTGTGAATCACCTTTTACCTAAAGAATACCATACCAGATCCACCACATCCAAATTTTTTGTTTCAAGTTTCCTATGCTCCATTTAATTACAAACCTTTCAGTAAGTATTTCTTCTGTAGTCCTTTCAATTTAGATTCACTTGGCAAATCTGAAGCCAATAAATCTTAATTAATTACGGTCAGAAGATCAGGTATATCTTTAGATCTAGGAAGAATTATTAGCTCCATTAAAATTTACTGATTTCTTAGTATAATCACATTTCCACAAAAGCCCTACTTGTACAATCCATTAGAATTATAAAAATTGTATATACATATATTTGCTGCCATTTTGCTATTTCAATTGGTGGATGCAGTAGACAAGTTAAAGATCCATTTTCATGTATTCATTCAACAGTCAGTAAATGTTTTAAGAATATAAAGAAAAATATAATTTAGCGCTTACCCTCCAGATGTTTGGGGTGAGACAGCTACAAGGTATCACAATAGGTTTATACTCACCCATGGAAGTTAGGACAGAGAATTTACTTCCAGGAACTGGATGAGAGCTTTGTGAAGGGTATGCATTTGAACTCTGTTGAATATTATGATGTTTTTTAAAAACCAACCTACCTAACTATGAATAATATCACAGAAAAGACAAATATAAAATGCTAGCCAGTCAAAGCAAAAAAAGGAAAAAAAAAAAAACTCAAAAAAAGAATGGGGGTTGCTAGTCATTTCTGGGTAGTAGGATCATTTGTGTTTTGTATTTTTTAATTTTTCTCTAATGAGTATATATTGTTCTTATAATAAAAAGGACACAGTAAAATATTTTTCCATTAAATTTTTAAAGCCACAATTTGACAAAGAATTGAACACTATTAAAAGAAATGCTCTAAGTCAAAAAAATTCTAACTTAGAAAAATTAAGTAACAAGTGTTTTATTTTTATATTAAATAATATGTAAAGAATCTGAAGGACAAACTAAAGATTTCACAATTGATTAAGCTATTTTTCAAAGAACTAGTGATTTTGGATGGAACAGATGCCTTTCCTTATAAGGTAGGCTTTAAAAACTCATTAAGAAAAATTATTCTGAAACAGTGAATTTGCAACTAACAATAGTTTAGGTCTTTAATCTGGGTTTGCGGACCAATCCTCTACTCTAACAACTAATTAATCTGAATTTTTTTTCAATCACTGATGAAATGACATTGAAATTTTCTCCAAGGATACTTTAGTTATACGTTAAGTAACATAAAAGCATTTAATAAAGCCATAACCAACCAACCACTGACTTATTTCAGTTTCCATTCACTAAAAACTGTTTCCAGGGTAATATTCCATATAAATAAAGCCCTTTAATTGTGTGAAATTCCATTAAAAGTCACAACATTCCACATATTATATTAGCATACCTATAAATGCAATAAGGGCATTTCAATGAAAAACTACATGCATCTTAAACCTCTACATGATTCATAGCATAAGAAAATACATGAATATGAGTAGGGAAAGGAGGGAATAACAGGATTTGTTACCAAAGTAACACTGAGGAAGCTTCAATTAAAATTTACAGATCTTAATACCTGCTCAGATTTTTCAAGATTCTATTTTTTATTATTCTTTGGTTTTATGTTCTGTGCTAGAGCGTATTTAAATTAGTAGCATCCCATGATAATCTGAAATCTAAGTTCAACTAAAATTCATCTGAGGTATATCATAACTACACAAAATTACTAAAATAATGAGTAATCTTGTCTCATCTAGCCTGTTAATCTCCCAAAGTATGAAATTTTACTGATACTATCCTCTTAATACTCTTTCATAGACTTGACTACTTTTCAATTGTATAAAGTTAGAAGGCAAACTTATGGTTAAAACAAATTCTAACAAAAGTAATATGCAAAGGTCATAAAGTCATTCACATCCAGTAGGCAAATAATTCAACCTGAATAAATTGCCAATATTTAAAACTCTGAATATTTCACATAAAAAGAACTAGCTTCTTTTTATTATTATTATTAGTTTACTTACTTATTTATTATTTAATTTATTTTTAAGTGGGCTCCATGTGGAGCCCAACATGGGACTTGATCTCAAAACCCTGAGTTAAGACCTGGGCTGAGCTCAAGAGTCAGACACTTAACTGACTGAGACACTCCAGGAGCCCCCCAAAATCTAGACTTTTAAATTCTCTTAAAAAACAAAAAAACAAAAAACACCCCACTAGATTTAGCAACATTGAGCCCACTTCTGGAAAAGCTCTCCTGTTGTCTCCGTTCCCACTAGCCACTTTCCTCCTCACTTTCAATATATTGCTTACCAAACAACAGACTATCAGCACTTAGGTTTGTAACCACTAAATACAGTAGAGAGGCAGTCAGATCTTGATTCAAATCCCAGCTCCCCAACCTCTAAACTGCTTCTTAACCCGTAACAAGTGGTTTAATCTCCTTAAGCTTCAATTTCTTCATAAGAATAATGATTATGAGGGACAAAAAGTAAAATAATATATATAATACCAAATTTAAATGCTTGATAAATGATATTTATTATTACACTATTTGGATTGAAATTCCAAACCTATTAAGATTTTTTATAAACACTTCCTATCTTATACACATGACTTAAAAGGAAAAATGACTATTGCCTTATCACTCTATAAGGGTCCTCTGCAAAATAAGAGTAAGAACAGTATGTAAATGACTTATAGTACTGAAATGAGTTAATATACGTAAAATTCTTAGCATAGGACATGGACCTGCTAAACTCTAAGAAAGAATTAGTTATAACGGTGGTAGTTGTTCCTAGAGAGCAGGTTCACATGAGCTTAATAAAAGTTTATGAGGAGAAATAAATTAGTAAGTAAAAAGTGACTGAATGAATGACAGTTATCAAGATTATTTCTTTATATAAGAGTCCTTTCAAATATCCCATATTTTTATATTAAACCTGAAAATCTTACTGAAAACTAAGTTATTCTGAGGTATTAAACTTTTTTTGTGCTCTGGGCACAAAATAATAAACAATTATTAAACTCCAATGGAAACAAAAGAACTGACCGTAATTCCAATCATGCACCTTATATGATGTTCATAGTTTATTTCCAAAGGAGTTTTAGAAAAACAGCATTTCATTACTGTTAAAACCGGACAGTCTAGGCTAAGCTTCTTTTCAAGTTCTCTCATGCCTCCAAGGATCTCAGCAGCTTAGTTTAGAGCCAGTGCAAAGAGGGACCTCACTATCTTTAGAGCTACTGGTTTCAAAGCTTCAGCCACTGAAAACAAAGAATGATAAAAAAAGGTCCGGTCAGACAGCAGCAGTGGTCCTCTATTAAATGGTGTGGTACCAAAAAGATGACTTGATCTTTAGCATACTAATCATCTCAGTAGGAGTAGTTTTTAATTACTCTGGGAATAACAAAGAAGCTCAATCCTTCAAGTATTTAATTTAACAAAACATAAAGGTAGTCTCCCCTGGCTAAAGCAGTGTATACATTCCAGATTCCGTGCCACGTCACACAAATCTTTTCACAGCAATCAAAACAATGAGAAAAGGCAACAAAATTGACTTAAAAAGAGCAATTTCCTTTCCAACCTAAATAAACTTTACACAAACTTGCCTCTGATAATCGACTAAACAAGCTGCACTACCAGCATCAAGGGAGGGTGTGAGGATATCTAGCAGGTGCTGCAGTTTATCACAAAACCGTCTAAAATAATTGGAAGTGACAACCAGCACTACCACAAATGATTTATTAGTCTTTCACTCAGCTTTTCAGCTTCCTCGGGGCCAGAATAAATAATTTACCAACTCTGTATCTTCCAATCATTAATTCTTCCCTATGCATCCAAACTACATTTAACTCTGCTAGGTTCAATGGAATAAAACACACAATAAGAATATTTTTCCAAATATAGAATTATCTGACCATATGCAAAGGCAAATTTGTCAATCAAGATGTATAGTCCAGATGTAGAAGAATATAAAAGCTCAAAGTCAGCAACTGCAGTTCAGTTTGAGGGAATAAAATCAAGTGAAGTGGAAATGAAAGTAGAGCTCTCTCTCTCTCATAGATTAGGAAAGGTTCCAGTGACTCTGAACAGTAACCTAAGCATACAGCATCAGAGACTTTAAACCTGAAGCATTACCATCTCACAGCAATCAATTACGGTCTGTCTCCCCTAAAATTCTCCCATAAGTTATTAAAAATTATACAGTCTTCCTTCAAAAAAAGGTAGAAACTTTAAAACAACATAGAAGATTTTTTTTTCATGCGAAACAAACTTAATACAGGTCAAGATGAGGCACTTTCTTGGGGCACCTGGGTGGCTCAGTGGGTTAAGCCTCTGCCTTCTCGGGTCGTGATCCCAGGGTCCTGGGATTGAGCCCCACATCGGGCTCTCTGCTCAGCAGGGAGCCTGCTTCCTCCTCTTTCTCTCTGCCTGCCTCTCTGCCTACCTATGATCTCTGTCAAATAAGTAAATAAAATCTTGAAAAAAAAAAAAAGATGTTAAATGTGTTGATGAGACAGTTACATACTCCTAGGAATTCAAAAAAGAAAATTATTTTCCAATTTTAAATGGGTTGATGAGACAGTTATGTACTCCTAGGAATTCCAAAAGGAAAATACATGTAAAAATCAAAGAAATACTCCAAAAAAATTATAGTAATGATGTTAAAAGGTGTGTCTATTAATTATGTAGAAAAAACAGAGTGCAAAAAAAAAAAAAATCACATCGTAAATCTATTCTTGATGTAAGCTAGTCTTGTCTCATTAAATCAGCATCTATGATTAAAATTGAAATCATTTTTGGTACATAATGTATTGCATTGTTAGAGCAGCATCTGTTTATTACACAGCATAAACATTTTTCAGCTTTCTGAAACTACTGATATACAAGAAATGATGCAGCCATAGCAACTTATTCAGTTTTTTTTATCTCAAGAAGAAATACTTTAAGTGAAAGGGTTAATAACATTAATATTCTAATATTTGGCCTTGTATGAGGCAGCCTCAAGCTGCTATACACACAGTCCAAGAATTTCATAAACTAATAGCTTCCTCTTCAACGATTAGGTTGCATGTATCACAATCCAAATCTTAAGTGTTTAATATATGTTTAAGTTACTTTTAAATACATGACATATACCAAAATTTAAAACACATTAAAATAAAGCCTGGCCAATGAAAATTATAATATAAATTTGAGCCCAGATAATGTAATTTAGATAAAATTTTCAAATGATCTCTTAAAAATTTTTCAAAATATTCACAAATAAAAATTCATCATTTTCAATATTTCCAGTAAGTAACTGGAACAGTTATATACTGGGCACAAAATCGTATCATTCACATTAAGCAAAACCATGTCTTATTTATGCAGAGACCCCGTGCACCTGCTGCATTGGAAAAATAAACCCCCAAATAACATAGATTCCAGCCTCCCACAGGTTAAGATAAAACAAAAGTGGAAAATATAGCAAAGAGCATCTTTTTCAAACACAAAAAGAGTTATTTCATGTTTCTATACAGAGTGGAGAAAGGATAAAAGAATGTTTTCTAAAAAGAGCAGCATAACAGGAATATAGGCAGGCTTCTTTGCAATTGGCTTTTAGCCGCAGAGAAACTTCAGCAAGAAAGCATGAAGCAATGCACAGCTCTTACAGCACCAAACTGCCTGAGGGTGCTACCTAATACCAGAACCTGGAGACACTGCTCTAGAAGTTGACAGCAACTTGTCCCAAGTGCTGAAAACACTGACCCTGCAAAGCCACATGAATATCTGTGGAAAAAGTCTGTTCAAAGTATCCTGACCCTTACATGTCCATCAAATGGGAAACGGACACACAAACTGTAGTACTGACGTCCTATCACGAAGTTTTGGAAAACAGTTAAAATTAACACAGTAGATGTAATAACAGAAGGAACAGCTCAGAAACAATGTTGGGTTAAAAGGATTTTTTAAAAAGCAAACTACGGGATGCCTGGGTGGCTGAGTTGGTAAAGTGGCTGCCTTTGGCTCAGGTCATGATCCCAGCGTCCTGGGATCGAGTCCCACATCGGGCTCCTTGCTCGGCAGGGAGCCTGCCTCTCCCTCTGCCTCTGCCTGCCTCTCTGTCTGCCTGTGCTTGTGCTCTCTCTCTCTCTAACTAATAAATAAATAAAAGCTTAAAAAAAATTTTTTTTTAAAAAGCAAACTACATGAATATTCTAATTTAGTAAAAACAATGCTGATGAACACATAAATGTACTAATAATCTAAAAACCTGGACAGGCAAGATATAAACCAATTTCAAGATGGAAGTAATCTCTGTGAAAGGAAGGATTTTAAAATACTTTTAAAATATATACATAGCAACTTTTAACATACTAATTCTGCATGGTAAATACAAGGTTACCTGTTCTATTTATTCTCTGTACTTCCGTAAATATTTGGAATATTTCTTAAATTTTTAAAATCTAATCCATGACATAAATAATTTTCTTCCCAAAAAATTAGAAAGATTTTACAAAATCCTTACCTGAAACATAGACTGAGAGTCTATCTACCTTCTTAAAAATCACTGGTTTGCCTAGTCCCCATACCCTAAAACTTTAAAGTTCCCATTTAAGAAACTAAAAATTCCACCCTCTTTTCACAAATGATTTGACTTAGTAACATTTTCAAATTAAGTTCTCAAGAGACTCCATGCTTTTATTTCAAAACTGAACTGAGGGACTGTACCAGGTAGACTCTCTAAGTAAAGTTAGAAACATCTTAGCAGGGGTTTTTAAATAACTGGTTCTATCATTTATTGTTAGAACAAGCTTGACTGAGAACTTGATTCCCATTCCTTGGCTCTAACTTCCATGGGGTTTGAAATGTTCACTTCATTAATGAATATATTCTTTTTCATTTTCTTTATGTGAGGTATTAAACCTCTACCTGGAAGGAAGGAAGGAGGTGACTGATTGATCCCTAAAGCCTTTAGACTTATCTAATGAAACCTTACTCTAAAGTCAGTACCACAATGACAAGCTTTTTATCTTGTGTCAGAATTTTGTGCAGACCAATTTCTTTTAAGTTAAGCCCCATTTCTTTATAGGCCTTTTGGAAATTTTACTGGTCATCTATAATTAAATAAAAATAAGATGACTCTCATTTACAGTCACAGTGGTACAACAAAAGTTTAATATACATTTTTGTCGCCATGAAGAAAATATTAAAGTTACTGCTAATTTTCACAAAAACTAATAAATATTCTCTCAAAGTAGAAACCATCTGATTTAAACAATTACTGGCTTGTTATCTTACACAAGAAATCATATTCAACTTATATTGATGTTTTCTATCTGAAGTATGTCATGCAATATTGTAATTTATCTCATAAATCCACTACAGTGTGATCAAATCCTATCAACTCTGATTGGCATAAATTTGAAACACTGAAGCAATCACATCTGTTAAGCAGTTCTAGCTTGCTAGACAACACTGTAAACTTTACACAATAACATAATTACATTTTTTCCTCCATAAGATCTTTCTGCACTTAATTTGAGTTTTCATAACTTTTATGTACTACATTCTGTGTCATCTACCATGTAAAGTGGTATACAAAATAAAAGATAAGAAAAGGAGATGGGAGAAATTGTAGATGGGTAGTAGAGACAGTGTATGTGTGTAATTGGCATACCTGAGAAAAAAAATTCATAACTGCAAATGAATTTCAAGATAAAAAAAATTAGTGAACTTGAATGAAAAAATATCTAACTTTATTCTGAAATGATTGTTGAAAAACCATGAATATTGAATTTAAATAAAAATACATGGACACAAAACAAGTAAGTCAAACCATGCTTCATGAAGCAAAAGATTATCTACAGCAAAAAATCACTACCTACCATTTCTGGTGTAATCCTAATTTCTGAGACTTGAATGATTTTATAAAAACCTTATAACAGTACATGAATATGAGAACAACATAATATAGATTATATTCTCTAATAAGAGTAATAGTATAATATATATCCTATAGAACATATGTATATGAACAAATAAGGTTAAAAATGCAATATCCCAAGAATAATTCTATGTAATTTTAAGAACATTTCTAATTAGCTGACAAACTCATGGAGAACAATGACTAGGCCCTAAAGATACCGGATCAATGGACTAAAATAAGAGATAAATATTAAAAATGAGTTAAGTAACTTCAACAAGTTATTAGTTCTTACTGCTTTTATATACAACACGCCAGGACACCTACATGGCTCAGTTGTTAAGCATCTGCCTTTGGCTCAGGTCATGATCCCTCATCCAGCTCCGCATCCAGCTCCCTGCTCAGCAGGAAGCCTGCTTCTCTGTCTCCCTCTCCCACTCCCCATTTATGTTTCCCCTGTTTTTCTGTGTCAAATAAATACATAAAATCTTAAAAAAAAATACAACATGCCTAATATATAATGTAAGAATATGTCAACATTCTATTAAAAATAGAATTACTCTAAATTCTAAATTATTATAAATCCCATCTGGGTAGCCATATAGAATTCTGAAACATTTCTCATACTACTGAACTTTGTACCTGCCACACCTTACATGTAAACATCTTAACAAAGTTTGCCTTTCAAAAGTGAATACCTCGTTAACTTGCCTTCATACCAACCAGGGACTTCTATGTACTCAGTACATATTTCCTGATGATTTCCTTTCCTTTTTAAAGATTTATCGATGTATTTATTTGAGAGAAAGAAAGAGAACACGTGCTCACATGTGGTTGGGCGAGGGGGGGTAAGAGGGAGAAAACAAGCAGACTCCCCACTGAGCAGGGCTCAATGCCCAGTACCCGGAGATCATGACCTGAGCTGAAATCAAGATGCTTAACTGAATGAGCCACCCAGACACCCCTGATTGATGTATTTTAACTTGTATGAAAACAGGAGTCATGAGTCAAATAGTTTAAATTATAACTTTATATCATACCATTAAAGTTAAAATTAATAAAACAAAATTATGACCAAAGAAAAATATTCCAGAAAAAGATAACAGGTAATTCTGATGGTGAAACTTGGAATTTAACAGGGTGAGAAGGTCTTTTTTAACAAAATCAAGTGCTAATTCAGATGTTTAACTTTTGGCTATGGATATGGCAAGTTTTCACAAAACAAATATATCTTGTTTTCTTCGAATTACTAATTTTATTATTTGGAGATATTAGAATGCTATGATAACCAAAAAGACAAGAATTTTTCTCCATTCTTGTCTCTTTCCTATGATTTTGTTGTACTCCCCTTAACACAACTCCTGACCAGTTGTTTTTTTTTAATATCTTATACCTTAATTCCTAATCAAATGCCTTAAAAAAGATATTCCCTTACACTAAAACTCTCATGACTACTTTGTACTTTAGCCTCAATATAAAGCATTAATTTGATTACCAGGACACTAACAGTGTTAATATTTTACTGGAAGTATCCATTTCTATTTGTTTATTTATCAAACATTAATAATCAAATAGGATTAAAATAAGAAACTACAATTCCTGTGACAAAATTGTACTGTTGCTGTCTATCATCTCATTTCTTATATTTTGTTCGTGTTTTTATTTATTTAAGAAATACTATTTTCATACTGAAATACTGGCAGGAGGAGAGTCAAGATGGTGGAGAACTCACCAGGCAGCAGGATATCAGCTAGATAGCGTATCAAACCATTCTGAACACCTACAAATCCAAAAGGAGATCAAAGAGAAAAAGAGCAACAATTCCAGAAACAGAAAATCGACCACTGTCTGAAAGGTAGGACCAGCGGAGAAGTGAATCCAGTGCGACGGGAAG